>VXBA01001098.1:171666-249402 GCA_013399895.1 Serilophus lunatus | reverse complement strand
GGAGGGGGGATCAGTGATGGGGAGGCTGTGTTGGGGGCGCAGGGCCGGGGCTGCCCGGGTGTGGGGGGGTATGAACCCCCGGCCCCGCAGAACGAGGCGCGTACCTCTTTAAGAGCCCGGAGCCCACACCAAAGATGGCGGCCGTGCCCCGGCGGCGCACACTGCGCACGCGCGCCGCTCCGCCGCCCGGTTACTGTGCCGTTACTGTCACGTGGGGCGGGCGGCCCCGCCCCTTCCGCCGGCCCCGCCCCCCCCGAGCGGCCGCCGGGACCCGGGACCGGGACCGGGGGCACGGCACGGCACGGGACAGCCGGGATACGGCCGGGACACGGCACGGCACGGGACACAACCGGGACAGCCGCGGGCAGCGCGGGGAACGGCGCGGCCTCTGCCCTGTGGGTGCCGGCCGGAGCGCGGCGCTGGGCACTGGGTGCCGGGACCGGCGGGGAGGGCGGCGGGGTCGGTGCCCACCGGCAGCGCTGGGTCGGGGGGGTGTTGGGGTGGAATTCCAGGCTGGGAGGGTGGGCTGGCCCTGGCACGGGGTGCCCAGGGAAGCTGTGGCTGCCCCATCCCTGGCAGTGTCCAAGGCCAGGCTGAAGCAGCCCGGGTCAGTGGGGTGTCCCTGCCCAGGGCAGGGGGTGGATGGGATGGGCTTTGAGGTCCTTTTGAACCCAAACCATTGAATGGTTCCGTGTCTGAAGTGTTGGCAGCCCCGGGTCAGGGCTGCCCGTGCCCCCACAGCTCCTGTGCTCCCTTGCCTGAGTGGCTCCTTCTCTTCCAGCAGCTCCGGGAAGCGCCAGAGCGGAGGCAGGAGCGGCTGAGCCTCGGGAGAAGGTACCGACCCTCTGGAATGGGCACTGACCTCTCTGGGCGGGGTTCTGGTGCTGTGGGTGGAGAGCGAGAGCAGGCAGGGATCCCCTGTGGCGTGTCCCTCCTGCAGAGCACGGGGACAGAGCTGGTGTCCCTCTGGGTCTGGTTGGGTGCTCAAGGAGAACTCCCGCTGTAGGAGCCTCCAGGAACAGGCTGGACAAAAAATAGTGCAGCTGCAGTTTGGGAACTCTGTGACAGTGAGCGTTCCCAGCCTCTGGTTCCGTGAGCTGTGCTTGTCCAGGCTTTAAAGCCCTCCTCAATGTTGTTCCCCAGGTTTTTGCAGCCAGGATGAAATGAGTGGTTTAGGTTTTTCCATGTGTACAGAGCAGGTGTTTGTGGAAGGCACAGTCTGGAGTGTTCCAGGTGTTGATGGTTTTGTTCTGGGCTCAGGGGCTTCTCCTTTGCCCTGTCCCTGTCTGTACAGCTGTGCTGCTGCTCTTGGTAACCCCTTTGCCTTTCAGGAGAGGGTAACACTGCAAGGCAGGATCTGAATTCCATCTAAACTCGTCCCTTCAGTCCTTCTCCAGCATTTTTTGTTTGATCCCATTTGACCCACGTATTTTATTTTAAAAACCCCAAGAAGCCACAGAGCTGAAGGAGTAAGAAATGGGTCTGTAACACGGATATTTCAGGATATTCCAGGGATGCAGGATTCCTTCGGCTCCAGCTGCCTGGCAGGGCCAAAGCTGGTTGTGCAATGGCCTTGGTGCCACCTGCAATTAGAGTCACTGGGGATAACAAGCTGCTGGGCACAAACAACTGGTGTAATGGGAGGGATCCTGGGAGGAGCTCTTGGATTGGCAGCTGTTGGCCTGTGAGCTGGGGAGGGGTTCAGCAGAGGGGCCCAGAAACTGGGGAGGCCTTGGGGCAGGGGGTGGTGGCCTGGAAACTTCCCCTGAGCTCCAGAGCTTGTGCTGCTGCCCCTGGGAGTGGTGTGGGGAGTTTCAGTGCAGAGTGATGGACACAAATTCTCTTTTTTCACCTGGGAATAGTGGCACCCTCCCTGCAGATTGAGGTTCTGCCTTCATCCCCTGCCCTCCTTCCCCAGATCCCATATTATTTCTTTCCTTCTGCCACAGTCTCTTGTTTTCTTCTTCAGTCCTTGTTGTGGAAGGTGGAACCAGCTGTGTCTCCAGCTGGATGTGGTCACCAGTGAAGGAAAGCAAACCTGTCCTGCAAAATTCCTCACCTGGAGCGTGTTCAAGTAGGGGTAGAGCACATCCATGGGGTATCCCAGGGTGGCTGGAGCCCCAGGCTGCAGAGCCAGGGGAGGAAGTCAGCTGGCACTGACTGACCTCGTGGTTCTCTGGTCACAGACTCATCCAGCAGGTTTGTCCAGGAGCTTGAATTCAGGTTGAGTCCAGAGTCAACAGTGTGGGGCTGAGTAGATCTGTGCATCTTGCATCATGCCTTTAATTACCCCCTCTGCATAACAACTCAGTCCTGATTGTGCAGCACAGCTTCCCATGCAGCTGTTCCTGAGGGACTGTGAGCCTTGGCTTTATTGATCATGGAATGGTTGGGGTTGGAGGGACCTTAAGGCTCATCCCATCCTACCCCCTGCCCTGGGCAGGGACACCTCCCACTATCCCAGGTGGCTCCAACCTGACCTTGGACACTCCCAGGGATGGGGCAGCCACAGCTTCTCTGGGCACCCTGTGCCAGGGCCTCACAGGGAAGAATTCCTTCCCAGTATCCCATCTATCCCTGCCTTCTGGCCACGTGGAGCCATTTTTCCTTGCTCTCCTTGCTGTTTTATTTGGAACAAGGGATGCTGCAGGTGTTCTTGGAGTTCAGGGAGAGGAGCCCTCCCAGCTGAGCACTTTGGTCAGACAGAGCAACCAGGGACTTTTTGAGGTGGGAGATTTCCATCATGTCCCTCTTTTTCTTAATAGTCCTTTTGCCTCTTGGTGGCTTTTCCTCCGGAACATTTGGACACCGAAACGTCCCAGTTTCTGCTGTTGCTGGGTGGAAGGTGAGGGTGGAATGTGTTGTCCTGCTTTGGGAGGAGGCTGGAACCATCTGTGGAAATTCAGTGAGTCCCTGGAGCAGCTTCAGTGCTGGGAGTCCCCCCGTGGTGTGTGTGCCAGCCTGTTCTGCCTCAGTGCCTCAGGATTTGGAGCCTCTGGGCTGGGATCCAGCACTTCCTAAAGGCTGGCTTTATTCCTCCCTTCTTCAGGAACCTCTGTCTGTTTTTTAAGCCATCTACAAGGAAGGAGAGTGTATGGCTAGGATCGAGGAGGTGCCTGCAAGCAGGATGAAATCCATTGGTGTGCATAAAATCATCTCCATGCCATCCCAGCTGGGATGAGGGAGAGGTTGGAAAGGTAGCTGGTATGCTCAGCCCTTGCTGTGTGCCCACTGTAATTCCCACTGCAGTTGGCAGCAGCTCCAGGTCGTTCCTGTTCTCCCCAGGAGCCCAGCAGTCCTGGCCCAGGCTCTGGCTCTCCTGCCATAACCCTTCCTCTCACCACAGGGAGGTTTTCCCAGGATTTTGTGCAAATTGGGTGGTTTATGTTCTCTTTGTGCCTGAAAGTCCCCAGTTAAATCCACTGTAACCTGTATTTCAGTGTGTTGAGTGTTTTCTACTTGCAAGAGGCAGAGCTGCATCTCCCCAGAAGGAGTCTTAACCCGATACCACTGTGGTGCTGTTTGATTTTTGGGGTGTGCTGAGAAGTGTCTCCTAAAAACAACACCAAAATGAAGGTGTTCTGTTGGAAGAGTTCCAGTGCTGGATGTTCACAGAGCATGGAGTGGCAGGTTTGCAGCTGAGACTTGATAAAGATGTGACACTAAACTGGACTATAAAATGTAGTTGTAAATATGTGTTGAAATCCTGCTTTTGTAGCCATGATAGTCCCTAAAGAAATAAAGAGAAAAAGCAAAGGAAAAGGGGGAAAAGAGGTGGTGTTTGAGGTGAGATGGTAGTTTATTAGTGTTATGTGGCTTCTTTTGTCTGACAGATGTGGGGACCAGCTTTCTTTGTTAGATCTGTAACAGCAAATTCTTCCTGTTTTTGCATCCCAGGAAAATAACTGAATGTAACACATATGAGAAGAATGAGATGAGTGTAAGGCACATCATCCAAAGGTGTGGATCCTCTGTGTTGGTGCTGCACAGGTTGTGGAGCATGGACAGTGTGTGACTGCCAGGAGGGACATTTATGACCTCAGAAGTGGAAATGAGTTTACAAAGTGCTACAAAATGAAGTTACAAACCAGTAACTTAATTGTTTGGGAAGGAGGAAATTAATATCATTTGCTGCTCAGAGCAGCTGTGGCTGCCCCATCCCTGGAAGTGTCCAAGGCCAGGTTGGACGGGGCATGGAGCACCCTGGGACAGTGGAAGGTGTCCCTGCCCATGGATGGGCTTTAAGGTCCCTTCAGCCCAAACCAGTGTGGGATTCCCTGTGTTGTGCTGTCCAACAGGTTGTGGGGCTGGACCCTGTCACAGGGAGAGGATGGAGAGAGGTCCTGCAGCCTCTTGAGTGCCTTCCTTGCCATCTGGGAGCTCCCAGATCCACTTCTCAGCGTGGATTTGGGCTGTGGCCATCCTGCTTGGAAAATCGTCCAAGGAGCAGCCTATCCCCTTAACAGAAATGGGTGTCCTGCTTCCCAGAGCTCTCCTAGGGAAGGAGCAGGGTGGCTGTGGTTGTGATCCAGTTTAAGACACTTTGGCAGGAGGTGACTTTGGAGCCTTCATCCAAGACTCTGAAGTTTTCAGGATGAAAGTGGTGCTGGATCAGTTCCTCATGCTCTGCACTGAAAACCAGCCGTGTTTTTCCCCGTGTTGTTTCCCTCTGGGTCATGTGTTAGTCACACTCTTCCTGTGTGCTGGGAGGGCTGGATGCTGGGGCAGCTTTGCTAACCCCAGCATGCTCAGGGACACTTGGGAGTCATCACTTTTCCAGCCACTCAGGTATGTTGGAAAAACAAGGCTCTTACACAGAGCTGTGACAGTCAGCAGTGTCACCATCCCCAGGGAGGCTGGGAAGGGCACAGATGCTCTTGTGTTTCAGTATGGAAACTGTAGTTAATATCTGAATTTAGTCTGGAAAATACAGCTTCAAATCCAGTAGCAACCTCCCCTCAACTGATCACAAACTATCTGTAAATTGGGTCGTGGGTATTTTCGTGCTGAGCTGCTTTCTGTCAAAATATTAAACTTGAAAGTGGTTGTAAAGAAGCTCCTGGGAAGAAGCATCTGAACTGAGATTGTGGCTGTTTAACTGAGAGTTAAAAAGGAAGTGACAGGAAGTTCAGGAGGAAAAATCTGAGGTTTCCTGTGGAAAATAGTGGATGGAACTGAGAGAGTAACCAAGAAAAGATGTTCCTAATCATGAGTTGTGATGTACCAGTGCTCCCAGCTCAGCTGGCTTTGTGTTAAACAACATTTCCTTTGGCTTTTGGAGGGTTGGTGCTGGTTTTGAACAGGGCTGGCAGTGCCTTTGGTCACATCTGTGCCTCCCTGTGCATCACCTCAGTGTGTGCCTGCTGGGGCGAGGGCTGGAGGGGGTGGAAGGGCCTGTCATGATTTTGGGGTGGGTGTGACTGCTGTTTGCCCCTGCTTGCATATTCCAGTGTCCTGGGCTGAGGGGCAGAAGCTCTGTGGAGTGATGGATTGCTGTGTGGGTGTAAGGACATGGGCTGTGGAGTCTGTGGTACCTGAGCATCCCGGGATGGCAGAGAATCCCTTAACGTGCCGTGTCAGCCTGGTGGGCAGAAGTGCCAGGGAAACTCAAACTGTCACAGGGTTCATGCTCTGCTTTCTGCCGTGACTTAGTGACACATGACAGCACCTGTCCTTGCTGGGAAGATGTCAGGGCAGAGCATGGAACAATATCATCTCCCAGGCCCATGTGAGGATGTGTCACAGAACAACAAAAGAGCCCCAAAGAAGCCCTAAAACAATCCAAGTCTTTGTGTTGGACTCCTGTTGGTAGAATTCCCAGTTTCTCACAAACCTCCTATTGTTCAGGCCAGTGTGGCTGCACAGCCCTGGCCCAAGGCAAGCAGCATTCCCAGGGTGTGTTGGCCTTTGCTGGAGCAGCTGCCCAGGGCGAGAGGCTGCCTGGAGTGGTGGAGTGCCACTGGCCAGGTGAGCCTTGTGCCAGGGCCAGCACAGCTCCCTGCAGAGCCCAGCAGGGACGGCTTCTCCAGGATGCTGCTCCTGCATTAGTGGGAGGATGGGGGAGCCCCGGGGTCCTCCTTGGCCACCCTGGGAAGGGAGCAGTCATAGAATCCTGGAGTGGTTTGGGTTGGAAGAGACCTTGAAGACCATCTACTGCCATGGGCAGGGACACTTTCCACTAGACCAGGTTGCTCCAAGCCCCATCCAACCTGGCCTTGGACACTTCCACACTTGGGCAACGTGTGCCAGGACCTCAGTGCTCTCACAGGGGAGAACTTCTCTCCAGTATCCCATATAACCCTGCCCTCTGTCTGTGGGAAGCCATTGCCCCTTGTCCTGTCATTCCAGGCTCTTGTAAACTTGGTGTAGTTTCCTCTCTACAGAAACAGAGCCTGGTTGTAGTAACTTCAGTAATTCCAGGGAATTGGAGCAGGGAATGACTTGGAAAAATAACATTATCTTGCCTGCTGCAATCATCAGCTTTTCTGACACAGTGTGGGGACACAGGGCTGGCCCCTCCCTGGGGTATTTATTTGACAGCACAGCTGTGCTCAGGGTTTCTGGGTTCAACTCTTCCTGCACAGGGTTCCATGTTTTGAGGGCTGGAATTCCACAAAATCCAAACCAGCTCACTCAGCTTACGTGTTGGTGGAGTTTGTCCCTCATGGAGTTTCCTCCTCTGATCGAGGAGGGAAATGTGGGATTTTTTGATGACACGTGAGCTTCTGGAGTGGTGAAGTTACCCAGAGACCTAGTGGACTCCCCATCCCTGGAAGTGTCCAAGGCCAGATTGGAGCTACCTGGAATAGTGGGAGGTGTCCCTGCCCATGGCAGGGGGTGGCACTGGATGGGCTTTAAGGTCCCTTCCAACCCAAACCCTTCCAGGACTCCATGAAAGCCTGGCTCTGCTGGCTCTCAGCCATGCACCACCAGTGTTGACATAACAGCTCAGCAGCTACATTTTTCTCTCCTTTGTTTTTTTTTTCAGTTACATTTGGTTTACTCTGCATGTTATTTTCTTGTTTGCGTCCTGTTGGATCTGGTACTTGCTGGTAGGGGTTGCCTGAGAGCCATATGGGGCTGGGGAGGAAAGGGAGCCCTGGGCTGTCAAAGCTCGGCTCAGATTTGCTGATCTCCTTTAAAAAAACCCAAACAACCCACTGTCTTGTGATCTGGGCTTTTGGTTTTCCAGAGGAAACAGCCACTAGGTGGTAAGCTGGCTCCTTCCCACAAGGGGAATGACTCCGGAGGTGGCTGGTTGGGATTGCTGCCCACCCTTGATGTTGTTCTCCTGCTGTGATGTCTGTGTGGTGCTGGTGGAGCTGCTGTCAAACGAAAAATCCCGTGGGAGCTTTTTCCACGCTCTGACTGGGAAAACCTGGAGCCTGTGTGGTGGAAGGGCTGCTCCAAGAGTGGCAGTGCCGGGGCCCTCCGGGGCTGTGGCTCAGCAGCCCCACTGCCCTGCTGCCGTGGTTGCACTGGGTTGGCATGAAACCAGGAGAAATTCTTGGAATATCTGTTTGTTTCCTTGGAAATCCCGGCGGGATGGCAGCAGGGATGCTGTGGCCTGGCTGCCGGGGTTGTCATCTGAGTCACTTCCAGGTCCTGTTGGGTTCTGCTTCCTTGCTTCCCCTTTTTTCTTGGCTGTGATGGGGAGCACCAGGAAGGAGTAGAAAGCTGAGGGGGTGGATGGCAGCAGCAGGAGGAGGTGGATGGCAGCAGCAGGAGGAGGATGATGTCCCACTGGCGCTGGGGACACCGGGAGCCTTGGGGTACGTACTTGTGCTGGGGGGGTCCTGGCAGTGCCACAGCCCATGGAAAGAGACAGCAGTTGCCCGCTGAAGAATTGTGGTAAAATAATAATTAGATAAGCACAAGAATGGTCTTTTTTTTTTTTTATAATTTTTGTGCACCTGGCTTAGCCTGGGAAAGCACCGATGGCCCACAGAGGGAGCGTTTTGGTAAGAAAAAGTGACTTAAGCCCGTGTCTCTGGGCAGGGGGAGAAGTGAGCCCGGAATTATCCTTCTCTCTGTCCTCTTTGTGCTGCCAGGTGTTCCCTGGGCTCAGCTCTGGCTGGAAGGTGCTGTGTTTGCTGCCTCGGGTTTGGGTTTTAAAGCTGTAAATGCGAATAAACTTGGGAGGCATTTGAGGGGAGAAGGAGGTGCTGTTGCTCTGGTTTCTGCTCCAACTGCCTGTGCAGCCTGGCCAGGAATTGATGATTTTTATGCAAAGCCTTCACTGACTCCTGGGCTGAGAGCAGTTCCCACTGTGCTCCCTGGTAGCAGCTCACCAGAGGAGCACCACAGCATTTTAATAACATTTAATTATTTTTATTATTAGCTGGTGAATACTAACGTTGAATTCCTGGCTGTCTCTGTGCCACATTGTCTCTGTGCTCTCAGGCAGCTCATGCACCTTCCTGAGCATCTAGCTCCCATCATCTCCCTCTTTCTTGGGATATTCTGCACCACTTTGATGAGAAAACAGTTAAAAGTTAAGGAACATGGTGTTCGCAGCAAAGAGTCTGATGCGTCACTCTGTGCAGTGCCAAGGCTTTTTTTTTGTGTGCTGTCGTGGCTTTTTCTGTGTAATAGGAAGTGTTTTCTGCAGAGTGTGTAATTCAGCCTGTTGGGAAGTGCTGGCTGGTGTTTTCCCTTCCTAGGATAAGACAGAGCCACCTTATTGTTGATTCCTCTCTAATTCTCTGGAAAAATATCGCTGTTTGCAAGAGCAAAGTGCACACGGCTGGTGTGTGCCCAGGTGGGCAAGAAAACCGATGGCAACTTGGCCTGGATCAAGAGTGGTGTGGGCAGCAGGACCAGGGCAGTGAGTGCCCTGATTCGAGGCCCCACCTCGAATCCTGGGAGCAGCTCTGGGCCCCTCATGACAGGAGGACATGGAGGGGCTGGAGCATGTCCAGGGAAGGGAACGGAGCTGGGGAAGGGTGTGGAGCATCAGGAGGGGCTGAGAGAACTGGAGGGGCTCAGCCTGGAGAAAAGGAGGCTCAGGGGAGAACCTTCTGACTCCTCCAGCTCCCTGACAAGAGGGGAGAGCCAGAGGAGGGTCAGGCTGTGCTCCCAGGGAGCAAGGGACAGGAGGAGAGGGAACAGTCTGAGGCTGTGCCAGGGAGGCTCAGGTTGGAAATGAGGAAGAATTTCTCCATGGAAAGGGTGGCCAGGCCTTGGAAGGGGCTGCCCAGGGAGGTTTGGTGTGCCCATCCCTGGAGGTGTCCAAGGAAGGACTGGCCGTGGCACTGAGTGCTCTGGGCTGGGGGACAAGGAGGGGATTGGGCACAGCTTGGACTCCATGGTTTTGGAGATTTTTTTTCCAAGCTAAATGATTCTGTGAGTCTGTCTTTTCATGGAGGTGCAAAGATTCCCACTTTCAGGTGGCAAGAGCTATTTTTGAGGCTCAGACATGATTTCCACCCCTCACCCAATTTAGTTTATTATTATTCATTCAGATGATGTCACTACTTCCCATGGGAAGAGCAGTGCAGCCTTTGGGTCTTCAGGATCTAGTGTCAGTGCAGTTGGCTTAGAAAATGAGTTTCCATGCTTGTGCTCTCAAGTAACCTCCCCTTTGCTCCCAGGTTTGGAAGCTCTGGCCATGGATCAGAAAGGCTATCGACGGGAGAGCTTCCAGAGCAGCACCAGTGATGAGGATATGCTGGAAATAGCTGGAGCATCTGTGGACCTGTCCATGGCAGATGATGACCCTCCACTTGACAGGGAGATGGGAGGTAACACCCACGAGCTTTCCTGGTTTTCCTCATGGCTTTTGGTAGGATTTCATGTTAGATTTTTCTGTGTGGATCCCTCTGGCCTCTGCCCAGGATGGATCTGGTGTTTCCTTGCACCAGGGTGAAGAGTTGGCAGGATTCCATGGTGGGTTATATCCCTGCCTGTGTGGTTCCTGTGCCATGAGATGTAGCACATCCTTTCCCCCCATTTTGCTTTCAGGGCTTCTGGATAGTCCTTTCTGGAGTTTTCAGAAATAGCAGCTGTAGGGAAGAGCTGGCAGTGACAGGAGGGAGGGGTGTGAATGCCATGGGCAGGGATGGCAGTGCAGAACCATTCCTGGGGGTTGTGATATGAGCACAGATCCTCCCCTCTTCTTTATCTGTAATTTGTAGGGTTTTCTCTTGTGGAGAGGATCTTGCAGTGTGGCAGGACAGAGGGGTTTGTTGGCTTCCCATTCCAGCCCTCAGCTGTCCAGAGGGTCTGTTCCTCCTTCCTGAGTCTGAGCTGTGAAATTAATGGAGGAGGGATGGATCTGCATGAGTCTGCTGAGCTTTGGCCCTGAACAAGCGAGACCTGCCTGCTTTTATCCTCTGTGAATTATCACAAGTAAAAGCAGAAATACTTAAATTGGGGCTTCATATCTTCCCATAAACCTTCTTGTCCTCTTCTTCCCCCACTCCTGTTACTGTAGGGCAGAAATTCAAGAGAAGTCCCTCTTCCCAGCTGTGTGCTCTGCCTCTGGAAGGGAAGAGAGGCTTCCCAAAAATGTCATCTGCCAGGAGCCCAAACTGCCACCTGTTCTGCAGGGGCTCCTGTGAGCGGGATGTGATCCTTGTCCCTTTGGCTCAAGCTAGTAGTACCTGTGGCTTGAAGTGATGGTGATGGCTGCCCTAAACCCATGGGCAGTGAGTCATGGAATCACAGAATCATTTGAGTTGGAAAAGCCCTGTGAGACCACTGAATCCAACCACTCCCCCAGCACTGTCCAGGCCACACTAACCCGTGTCCCCATGTGCCACATCTACATGTCTTTTGCATCCAGCCACCCCACACTGGCCTGGGCAACTGTGCCAGGGCTGGACAACACTTTCCATGAAGAAGTTTTCCTGACACAGCTTGAGGCCAAATACCTGAGGAGTGGCTCCTCTGGAGGAGGCCCTCCCTGTTGACAGAAAGCTCCGGTCGACAGGGGAGGTGACACAGAAGTAAAAGAGGAAATGTGAAAGGGGAAGGAGCTCGTTGCCCAAATGCCAGTTCAGTTCACCCTGTCATTCCCCCTGCTGACTGCAGGAGATGTTTGCTGGCAAATGTTTGAGTGCCAGGTGTGAAACCTGGAGCTGTGGGGGCACAGGCTTGACTGGAGCCAGGGAGGTGGTGACAGAGGTTCTCCCTGGGTTCTCCCTGCAAACCTCTGCCTGGTGTGGTGTTGGGTGGGGGCAACTTAGTGGCACCTTTGGGAACCAGAGCCCAACCCTCCCTTACCCCTTCTCCAAGGCTGTCAAGCTCTCCTGCAAGAGTGGTGGCTTCTCAAATTGAAAGAACATCCAAAACTGGAGGATCCAGCTCCTGCCAGGTGCCCAGAGGAGGAAGTGTCACCTTCTGCCTGGGGGATTTCTAAACCTGGAGCATGGGTGGCTGTCAGAGCTCCTCAGAGCTTTCCTTGGGAGCCCTTGACTGATGACTGAGAGTGGCAGGGCCCTGCTGGGAAGCACCAGCCTTGCTTGCTGCTGCCAAAATACAGATCTTCCAAGTGTTTCAGGCCTGGTTAAATCCCAGTGCTCTAAACCCAACTGCAATGGCTTCTCACACCTTTAGTGTTACTGAAAACTCACCATGAGTTACACATTCTCTCCCTCTTATCTCCTCTGGTCTGGACTTCAGCATTTAATCAGTAAAATGTAACAGATCAGACTTTCCTTGATTATTATGGGTTTTTTTCTATGCTGTTAAATTGAGACTGGGAGTCAAGCTTGGCTTTTAATCAAACCTCCTGATACTTTTCTAATTTTCCTTGCAGTTTCGACACTGAGGTAAAGGTGTTACACCAGGCAAGGAGGGAATCTTAGCAATACTTTCTCAAAATTATTGTTAAAGCTGGGATTTGCATCTTGGCCAAATGGTTCATGAGGTGGGACAGTCTTTTTAAGAATGCAGAAACCTAGAATCACTAAGTAGTTTGGGAAAGGTCATCTGACTTCCCAGAAGTTGTTTTGTCTTGCTGGCATCACCTTCCTGTGTCACAGTTAAGGTGCTCAGAGCTACACGTGGTGTTCAAGGTGCATTTGTGCAGCAGTAAATCCCTGATGCTTCTTGGTTTGAGGGATTAAAAAGAAAGAGCTTTTCCTGGTTCCTCCCCTCAGGTGTTGAGCAATGACTTGGTGAGTGTTGTCAGCAGACACTTGAAGTCAGATGTGCTGACTGAGAGCAGGAGGGTTTGCAATTCCTCCCCAAACCCTTGTTTTTTTGGCAGGGAGTGTCTCCTGCTCCCTCATATCCCAGCTGTGAATTTCCAAAGCCAGCCCATTCCCAGAACATCACCACTTCTCCAGAGCTCTTAGCAGTACATGGAGTAGGCTGGGACAAGCAGAGCTGAATGGGATTCCAGGGTTGCCTTCCTCCTGTTTTGAAAACACAGGGATTTATTCCATCCTGCGTCTTCAGCCTGTTACTTTTCTGTGAGATACTTTCCCTCTTACTCCCCAATAGCTTAAGTTGCTTAAGATCTTCTAGAGAAAGTTCTGTCCAAAGTTTCATGGGTACTCAAAACACTGTCAGTTGGATTCTGTCTTCAGTTCTGTTGATTATTGGAGGTTTATGGATGAAATATAAGATTCATGAGGCCTGATTCCTTTAGCAAAATCTGCTGGAACAGCTGCCTTGCCAAGAAATGTCTTCTGGATGAGGGATTGCTCTTGCCAGCCTTGTTATGAGAGTAAGGTGTGGTGATTCCTTGGTATCCCTTTCCAAGGCTATTAAAATGCTAATGGTTTCCCCTGGAAAGGTTGAGGGATGTGGTGGGTGTTTAAGTGAGGTGGCAATGCTGGTTTGTCGTGTGTTTTATTTCAGTGGCCCCTTCCCCACTCAGGCAGTGGGGAGGCAGCACCGGGCTCAGGAGGAATAAGATGCGATGCCTGGGAGTCATGGCAGGCTCTGGATGGGGGTTTAAATTGTAGGAGCCAAGGACTGTGTGGCAGGGGGGTGGGATGGGATGAGCTTTCCATCCCAAACCATTCTGTGGCTCCGTGATCAGAGATCTGAGCACACAGTTTGATTCCTGGTGCTTGTGAGCACAAACAGGATTTAACACCAAGTTATTCTCCACCTTAAATTAAAATTTTAATTAAAAATTCAAGTGGGAACCTCGGGCTGCTACATCTCCCCTGGCTTTCTTCCCCGCCCTCCTCAGACAGAGCCCCTGAGCAGTTATCACTGAGACCAAAGTCAGCGTGTGGAGGGCGTAGAGTTCCAGCCTCGCAGACAGTGTCTGAATGACGACTTATCACCAGCAAACTGGCGCTGGAGGAGCTTAATCACCAGCCCCTTGGAGCTGTCGTGTACATTGAATGGCAAGATAAAGGTTCTCCTTCAGCCCGGGGGTTGGGAGAACGCTTTGAAGTATCGACTGTGCGAGAGGACAAAAGGACATTCCAGTGACTGCCTGCTGGAGAGACAGTGAGCAGAGAGCTTTGCTGGGAGCTATTTAGCAAGGAAAATGGGGGGGAAAAGAAGGGGATTTATGTGTCAGTGCAGCAGTCGCTGACCCGCCGCTGTCAGGAGACTGGGTGTTTTCCTGTGCTGCATCCTGGCTTGGTGCAGAGCTTTGGAAACTGGGTGTGTGTCCCTGGTGTGCCAGAAGCATCCCTGGTGGGAGGTGGGGAGCGGGGTGCTCCTCTCCGGGGTGTCCCTCCAGGGACAGGCTGGTGAGCTGGTCAGGGGTCAGGTTTGGTGGATTTTTGGGGTTGGACTGTTGGGGCGAAGGGGAACTGGTGTGTGAGTCATGGCAATCCCAAGCACAGACCTATAGGCTGAGTGGTGAATGGATGGAGAGGGATGTGGGAGCATTGGTGGATGAGAAGCTCCAAGTGGAGCCACTGGCCACGTGCCCTGGCACTTGGGAAGCCCCCGTGTCCTGGGCTGATCCCCCAGCGTGGGCAGCAGGGGAGGGGGGGGGATTCTGCCCCCTCAGGTGAGACCCCACCTGCAGAGCTGCCTGCAGGTGGGTCCTGTGGGGAACAACAGCAGAAGGATGTGGAGCTGCTGCAGTGAGTCCAGAGGAGGCCATGGAGATGCTCCAGGGCTGGAGCCCCTCTGCTCTGGGATGGGCTGGGAGAGCTGGGAATGTTACCTGGAGGAGGGAAGGGTCCTGGGAGAGCTTGGAGCCCCTTCCAGAGCCTAAAGGGGCTCCAGGAGAGCTGGAGAGGGATTGGGGACAAGGGCAGGAGGGACAGGACACAGGGAATGGCTTCAAACTGGCACTAGCTGCCCAGAGAAGCTGTGGCTGCCCCATCCCTGGGAGTGTCCAAGGCCAGGTTGGAGCCACCAGGGATAGAGGGAGGTGTCCCTGCCCATGGCAGGGGGTGGAATGGGATGGGCTTTAAGGTCCCTTCCATCTCAGCCCTCTCTGTGACACTGATCGTGTCTGAGTGGGCGCTGTACCCTGCCTGACTCCTGGTCCTTGTGAGCACAAATAACCATTTTCCAGCGAGTTTTCTCCATCCCGAGGCCGTGGGCAGCTCCAGTTCTGCAGCTGCCAGCCTGCAGCACAGCGAACAGGTTTGAGCCCCGGGGGAATGCATTCTGCCAGCTAAAATATCCCGAGTGCGGAGAGCTTTGGGACTCAGGCTGCGCTCGGGGCCGGGGGATTCCCGATCGCTGGCGGGAGCTCCCTCGCTGTGCCAGGGCCCCGGGGCTGCCCGTGTGCCGCTGCCGGTGCCGCCACGCCGGGAGCGAGGGCGGGGAGCCGGGCGCCGCTGCGGGATCGGAGTCCGGAGGCACAGGATGCAAGGCAGCGAGCGCGGCGGTGAGCGCCGGGAGCAGCCCCCGGGGCACACACAGGCCCCCCGGGCTGCCCCCGCGGCACCAGGGTGAGGAGAGCCCTCCCGGGAGAGCAGGAGAGCCCCGGGGGACGTGTCCGCGTGTCCGCGTGTCCGCGTGTCCGCGTGTCCGCGTGTCCGCGTGTCCGTGTGTCCGCGTGTCCGCGCGCCAGCTGCCGCGGGTGGCTCCGGGTGTGGGGTCAGGCTGGGCGGGCGGTGGCGTTTCCGCTGGGTAATGGTTGGTCGCTGCCTGCAGAGCCCCGGCTCCCCCGGGGATTGCTGGAGCAGGGGAGCGGTGGCAGAGCTCTGCGGGTGCCGGGGCTGTCCCCTTCTGCTGCCGGGAGAGTTGAGAAACGCTGGGGCTTTGTGGCACAGGGCAGAGTCTGTGGCTTTAACAAGCCCTGCCTGGTTTTGCTAAGCTGGAGTCTGAAGTGAAGCGTTAATTAACCTGTTCTGGGGAGGTGGTCAAAGCATTGAGAAATCTGTGTCTAAAAATGAGCTGTAACAGGGTCACTTCTCACTCGCCGTCTCTAGCATTAAATTCTGATTTAGACATCTGCACGTTCCAAACAGGGAATCATCTCAGATGTGTTTTGGCAAGGCATCACTGAGCTCATTTTCCTCCTTTATTTCTACCTGGTTATCCTAGGATCCTTGATTCACAACCAGCCGAGGCTGGAAATATGATCTTGATAAATATTTATGGCTGTCAGCCATTTTATTGTTCTGGATTACTCCTGAAAAAAATATAAGTATGTTTTCTCATTATCATGTGTCAGATGGACACTTGCAGTGTGTGGCTCGAGGTCTTGGGAATTTTGCTTTGGGAATAGAAACCCTGGTGCTGTAGGATGGCAGGCTTGGGATGAGGGGGATCCTGGAGAGCAGGATCAGGCTCCAGACTGCACTTGCCTGGTCTGGAGTGTCTGAGTTGGGTCAGCCCATCCTTTCTGCACGTGGGATCACCCAGGCTGTGGGATGGGATGGGATGGGATGACCCAGGCTGTGGGATGGATGGGATGGGATGGGATCACCCAGGCAGTGTCTGGGTGACTGGGGAGGCTCTCAGGGTGTTGCTGGGGGTCCCATGACCCGCAGCCCCTCTGGCATTGCAGCTCTGTGCTCAGTTTGTGCCCTCAGGGTCTGGTCTGTGGTGCTCCATGGCAGCCCTGAGCTGGAGGAGCGTTCCCAGGACAGCTCAAAGTCGCTGGTCTGGGCAGTTATTCCAGGAGAGTGAGCATGGAATGCCCCTGATCTCATCTTGCAGAAAATGCTTCACAGAGTGTTCTGTTTGCTTGGTTTAGCTCTCCTTTATTAATGCTTTGATTTAGGACAGCTGTATCTGTAATCTTTAGGAAAGGTTGTGGTGGATATGCCAAAAACCAGTGGAATAGACAGTGAGAACCTGCTGTCTGCAGCACAGAGACAGGAGTGATTGGGGTATTTTTAGGAGAATTGATCATTCCTGTAGGAATAAAAACAACTCAGTTCTGCCCTGGGCACAGTCTCCTGTGTCTGTGGCCTTTGTGGTGGAAACCAGTAGCTCTGGGCTGCAGGTGACTGGGAGGAGGCTCTGGCTCCTCCCCTGTAGCAGATCCCTGCTCCAGGTGACTCCCATTGCCTTGGAGCCCATGGGCAGCACCACCCAGGTGGCTCTGGGCAGGTGGGCAGGAGGAGTTTCAGGTACCTCAGTGCTCCCCTGGTCATCTGTTGTTATCAGGGTGAGTTATTCAAGGAGGTTCTGGTCCATCAGATTTAGAGAAGAGCGCCTGGAATTTCCACTGGGGATATTTGAGCAGGGAAGTCTCTGGAGACCTTGATGCCAGTTTGTGTATTTCCAAGCTTTTGGCCTCAAAAATGTTACTAAACCCAGGGAGTCCTCAGGGCTTTTGGCAGACGTGCCCAGTTTTCTTCCCAGTGCAAGTTGGGGCTGGTGGTTTGTGCGCTCTCGTTGGGAAGAGCTCTGGAGAACTCCAGTTCACCTTTTTTTCAGTTGCCTAAGTGGGTTATTTTGTGGTGGTTGTCAGTTCTGTACATGACTCATCTTGTTTTCCTGCAGCTTTTTCCCTGTGAAGAGGCAGCTGTGCCATGCTGGGAGATGGGATGGGAAGACATCACAGCTCTCTTTTCCCCCACTGCTTTAGATGATGGGGCAGAGAGCAGCTGTTTGGGTTCCTTATTTTTCCCATCTGAAGACACCTTTGCCCCAGTGATTTCTGCAGCCTAAATTTGCTGAGTGAAATATCCACCGTTATCCTTCTGCTGGGGCATCTTAGCCCTCCTCTTCCCCTCCACCTTTCAGTTTTGACTGGGTTTTGGTGTTTGCTCTTTTGTTTTTCCCTCTGGGAGACAGGAAACACTTAGTGTCTTACAGAACCACAATTTTGGGAAAGTATCCCCATGCTAAGCATTGTTTTCCATGGGCTGGAGCAAGTTAGGCAGGAGGTTGAATGATTTGGCTGAATTCTTTTAACCCAAGGGAGGCTGTGATCCCCAGTTTAGTGTTTTCCCAAGCCCCCATTTCTGCTTTCCAGGCCCCCTTGGATGCTTTGCTTTCCCTGTTACCCTGCTCCCATCCATGCCTTCCTGCTCTCATCCTCACCAGATCCACCTGGGACTCCTTTCAGCTCTCCAGGGGTTCTGGAATGTTCCCTTTCTCCTCTCCCCTCCCCTCTGCCTGCCTCAAATGGCAAAATATCCACATGGCAAGTCCTGGATTCAGGGAAAAGTCAACATCTGGATGCTCATAGTGATTTACTTTGATTTTGTACAGTTGTTTCCAGGAATGGCCCCATCTCCATGTGGATCTGGGACTAGTACACTTGGGGTATTTAGCTCAGGGATCACCTCAGTAGCCCTTTGTTTCCATTGAAAACTGTGGTTTTCCCCCTAAATCAGTGTTTTATTTTCTTAAAAAAAGGAGGGAGAAACCAAGAAATGCTGAGTTTTCCCCTTTCCTCCCCCACCAGGCTTTTCCTCATATAATGGAGGAGGGATGAATGGCAAAACCACCATGATGGATTTCCTGGAGGAACCTCTTCCTGGTGTGGGCACCTATGAAGACTTCAACACCATCGACTGGGTGCGAGAGAAATCCAGGGACAGGGACAGGCACAGGGAGGTAAAAATTCCTGCTCCTCCTCATGGACACATGGATTCATTTGTTAGAGTTAATCTTAGTTCTGATTGCTGGGGTAGGGAGACGCTTGGGATGAAGGGATTACCCTTAGGATGGGAGCTGAAAGCTTTAGTTTGAGGAAAAGGAGCTCTAAATCCAACATGTTGCAGTTCATTAGTTGCTACTTCTTGTCTGAAGGCTTTTATTTGTTTGAAATAGGAGGTTTGGATGCACAAACCAGCCTATTTTTCTGCTCTCACAATTGCACTGGCAAATTGCAGCTCTTTCTGTTGGGATTTTTTTGTTTGAGAAGACTGAGTGCAATTCTTCCAGACTCCTGTCACCACTCTTCAATTAAAAGGATTTGCTCAGAAGGGAAGAGGGGCTTTAAATTAAGTGCCCCTATCTCCAGCCTGCCTCCACCTCAGTGGCAGCACTCTTGGAGGGTGATGACTGAACTCAGCTTGTCCATTTGTTTGCCAGAATATCCTTTGACTCTTCATTTTTATCCCTGGGCCTCACAAAACAACTTGTGTCTCACTCGCAGAGCACAGACCCTGCTCAGCATGTGAATAAATACAAGAAACACAGTGTAATACCCAAATTTCAGTGAGTATAGACCCAGCCAAGGGGCTTTGTGTCCCTGCTACCTCCTTCCCAAAAACTGCTCCTGTTTCTGGGTTAAAAGTCTAAACCCCAGAGCCTTGGCAGAGGTGTGGGGATCAGTGTGGAACAGAAGGTGTTTTCTGTCTGCAGAGATCAGAGAATCATGGTTTGGGTTGGTTGAGAACTTAAACTCGTCTTGTTCCACCCTCCTCAGCCCTGGGCAGGGACACCTCCCACTGTCCCAGGCTGCTCCAACCTGGCCTTGGACACTTCCAGGGATGGGGCAGCCACAGCTTCCCTGGGCACCCTGTGCCAGGGCCTGCCCACCCTCACAGGGAAGGATTCCTTCCCAATATCCTATCTCACTCTGCCCTCTGGCAGTGGGAAGCCATTCCCCCTTGTCCTGTCTCTCTATCCCTTGTCCCAAGTCCCTCTCCAGCTCTCCTGGAGCCCCTTTAGGCTCTGGAAGGGGCTCTAATGTCTCCCCAGAGCCTTTTCTTCTCCAGGCTGGGCATTCCCAGCTTATCTCCGTAGGAGAGATCAAATTGGGTCAAGGCAGGAGTTAGGGCTGGCCAGGGAGGTGTGGGGTTGGTCCAGTGAAAAGAAATCTGAAGGAAGCAGTTTTGGCAGCCACCCCAAGCCCTCCTGGGTTCTATCACAGTGCTGCTGGGATCAGTGTGGCATTTGGGAGACAAAAACTCCAGAGAAAAACCCAACGGACGCTCATCCAGGCCAAAAGGATTCTTACTGCGTTTATTCCTCATTTAGTGGGTATTAGTTGTGTGCATCAATGTGCCTTTTTATCTGGGAATAATGGGGAGCTGGAATGTTTCCCTTGGGAGAGGCAGCCAGATACACAATAGCTGTTCTGTCCCCCTTTGTCCGCCTGTCAGGAGCAGTGACACTGACAGGCTTCAGCTCGTCCTGGGGCATCTTGGAGGGGGCTGAGTCCCACTTCCCAGCACCACCAGTGTCCCTTTCCCAGCCTGACCAGTCCTCTGTGCTGGCATTAAACCTCCCACCGTGTCCATAGTCTTGAGGCCCTGGCACAGGGTGCCCAGAGAAGCTGTGGCTGCCCCATCCCTGGGAGTGTCCAAGGCCAGTTTGGAGCAGCCTGGGATAGTGGAAGATGTCCCTGCCTGTGGAGGGGTGTGGAACCGGGTGATCTTTAAGGTCCCTTCCCACCCAACCCATTCTGGGATTCCATGGTCCTTGATCCCTTCTCCTACACCTCCCAACCAGAGCTGCATCAACTGCACCAGCTGTAGGAGCAGCTGCTGCCTGATGTTTTTTTTCTCCCCCTCTCAAAGAAGAGTGATGGTGTCACTAAGTAGTTTTTGGAGCATTTCCACCACAGTGAATCAGCCCTTCCTGGATCAGTGTCCTCATGGAGTTTTGTTTCTTTTTGAAAACCTTTTCCCAGATCACCAACAGAAGCAAAGAGTCCACCTGGGCACTGCTGCACAGTGTGAGTGATGCCTTCTCTGGCTGGTTGTTGATGCTCCTCATTGGCTTGTTGGCAGGTAAGAGCAAACCTCCAGGGAAAACTAATTCCTGCACTGCAGCATGGGGATCGATTCCTGGAGCAGTAGGATTTGTCCCTGGACTTGTGGTGCTCTGTCACTGCCATATACTTCATGGAGAATGATTTTTAAATGCTTGGAGGCCCTGTCTGTGGAAAGACAAAGTACAAAACTGAAGCTGAGAACTGTCCTGGACACTGCTCTGGGTCTGCTGCTGGTGCAGAGCTCTGAAATAAATAAAAAATATTAATTAAAGCAGAGCTGATTGAAATGCTGGGCTGGAGGAGAGTGTTGTGCCAAGTACTCCTCGGTGGCACTGCAGAGGTTCATGCCAGGGACTGCCAGCAAGAGCTGCTTCTTTTTGGGGTTTTTTCCTACTTTAGTTGGATATAAAAAGCAAGAGGTGTTTCTTGGAAGGCAGCTTCTTTCAGAGGTTGGCTGGTTGAGACCTTTTAAATTACTTAGAAGAAGCAAACTTTGGCCCCAGGGCAGCTGGTGTAAATCACTTGGATGCAGATCTTCCCGATAGGAAGCAGCTGAGCATCAGTCACAAGGGATGAAGAGAAATTTCCTGTTAATATTTACCCAGGAAGAATGCTGGTCAATTTGTCATTAACTGGTAGATTTGCTGAATGTTCATTGCAGCCTCTGGAGCTTGTGCTGCCACTTGCTCCAATGGATTCTGGCCTCTGCTTTGGTGTGAGAGCAGAGCTGATCGTTGGGGTCTTGTGATCCCACTGATCTTTGGGGATCATAGGAGTTACTAACAGAAATTGCTTGAAGATTCCTCTTTTAAAATTCAGATTAACTTCTCTGCTGGCTCTGCTTGCGTTGTTTCACTTGGCACAGTTGTAACTTTCCACTCCTTTCTTTTTCTTTTTTTAAATTAGAATTGGAAAGGTTTTCTCCAAATTCAAAGTTATTCCTGTTACAGTGTCAGCACTGTTGTTGTAGCTCCTGGATTCGAGTGACACATTTTGCCTGAGTCCTCCAGGAGTGCCCTCACACTGCTGCTGTGCTGTATTTAATAAACAGTTTTTCAGTGTCATTGAAAAGAATTAATTGCTGGGGAGGCAAGATGGGTTTGAACACAGTCAGCCTTTGAAGTATCATCAGCCATTCTCTGTTTCCTGACATGCTCTTTTCAATATGTTGAAGCAAAAATAAAATTAAGCAAATCTTCCCCTTTAGCTCTCCATGGAATGAAAGTGAATTGTAGGCAGAAATACCACCACTGCTCTTTGTGGGGCAGACTGTGACCTTCAGGTGTTTGAGTCTGCACAAAGTGATTCTTAAATTATTTTGGGTTTTTTTCCTTTAAACCAGGTTCCTTGGCAGGGCTAATCGACATCTCTGCCCACTGGATGACGGATCTGAAGGAGGGAGTGTGCTTGGCAGGGTTCTGGTTCAACCACGAGCACTGCTGCTGGAAATCCAACACCACCTTCACTGACAGAGACAAGTGTCCCGAGTGGAAGAGCTGGTCCCAGCTCATCCTCGGCCATGGAGAGGTGACTACAGCTGGTTTTGCTGCTGAATTCCCCAGTTTCCCTGCCAAGGAGTGATCTGGATGTAGGTGCCAGAAGTCCAAGCTCTGGGTGGTTCAGTGGTTTAATGTTCAGTTGTTGGGGATCTCTAGTCCTGTGTTTGGGGCAGCTCTATCCAATGGAGCAGCTGCTTGACTGGGACAACACTGAGCCACTGAGCTGAGGCTGAACTGGATGAGCTTAGAAGTCTTTTCCAACCTAAATGATTCCATGGTTCTACTCCTGTACCTTGTTTGCTGTTTAATGAATGGCTTTTGGGGATGAGATAACCCATGGAGATCCCCATAATCCAGCAAATGTACCTCATCCTTGAAAGCTCAGGCTTAAGGTAGCTCTCTCCATTTTTGGCTGATAACTCTAAGATGATCTGCTGTTTCTGCGTGGTCACCCCACTGCACAGGTTTGATGTAGGTTCAGTTAAAATGATCTGATTTGGGCATTTTCCCCTGTGTTTCAGGGGGCATTTGCATATATTCTCAACTATTTCATGTACGTTGCCTGGGCCTTGATGTTCTCCCTCCTTGCTGTGCTACTTGTGAAGGGATTTGCTCCATATGCCTGTGGCTCAGGGATCCCAGAGGTGAGTGAGAATATGAGGGTGGGTTTTTTTCAGGTGGAGTGGGGATCCAAAACTTACATGTGCCTGCTGTGGCATAATTCCTTCCACTGTTAGGTGTTGGCTTAATATATGGGTGTTTTTCCAAGCTGTTCCTGAAACGTGTCTAAGACTAAAGTCTCCATGTAATCCCTTTAAAAACTGAGATGTTTTGGCATTTACTGCAGGAGGTACTGCTCAGGTGTTTCTCCCTCAGGGACAGAGACCCTGAAGGAGGGACTCAGATAGCTAGTTCTGCCTTTGCACAGAGGGATATTTTTACCAACTCTGTTACTTTTGATAGCTCAGGGGGAGACTCTGAAAGCTGTAGGGAAGGGTGGGATTGGGAACGCCCAGTAAATCAGGAGCTCTGACCAGGGCTTGAATGAAAGCCTGTAGAGCTTTGTGTGCTTGACTTCCAGATCAAAACTATCTTAAGTGGTTTCATCATTAGAGGCTACCTGGGCAAGTGGACACTGATCATCAAAACCATCACCCTGGTGCTGGCCGTGTCCTCGGGGCTGAGCCTGGGCAAGGAGGGGCCCCTGGTCCACGTCGCCTGCTGCTGTGGGAACATCCTGTGCCACCTCTTCACCAAGTACCGCAAGAATGAAGCCAAGCGCAGGGAGGTACGTGGGGACACCAAACTGGGGAGCTCATGGCTCTGGGGCTTCCCCCGAGGGTAAATTGTTCTCTTCTGGCACGTTCTCGATGTATGTCACGTGGGCCAGTTTACCTTCTGCTGAAGCAAAGCTGGCAGAACCCACTGGGTGGGCTGGCAAGGTTTGGGGGGCCCCACAGCACCTCCACTTATGTTACACCCTGCTGAGACACGGTGGGAATGTGAGACAGGTGTTCTGGGGGGTGAAATTCCTGCTGTTTTGTGGCACTGAAGCTTTGTCTGAGGTGAAATCAGCTGAAACAGAAAAGGAAGTTGGCAGCGATGCCGCTTGTACTCATTTGGGGCCGGGACTGTTAAAATACTAACACTAATTTTTTGGAGCTATTTCTCCCTCAGGAATTGGCTCACTCCACCTTTTCCCTGCTATCTTAGATGGCTGGGAGAGCTGAGGAGTTTCACTGCCTTTGTGTGTCCCTCAGGTGCTGTCAGCAGCCGCTGCCGCCGGCGTGTCGGTGGCCTTTGGCGCGCCCATCGGGGGAGTGCTCTTCAGCCTGGAGGAGGTAACCTTGGCATCTGCTCCTTTTTAGTGCAGAACTGACCCTGCTGGGTTAAAAACACAGGCCACTCCTGCCTGCTGGGCTGTGGGAAGCAGAGCCTCTGCAGTGCTGTATGTACAAGGCCAGCCTAAAAGCTAATTGGGGTTTCAAGTTATTCTTGCGAACACTGGAGGGTTAATTTTGGATGATGTCTGTCTGAAGCTTTGCCATAACCCTGTTGGTTTCCCCTGGTCCTTCTGTTCTCAGCACTGGGACTGCTTGCTGCCACAGCTGTGTTTTCCATGTAGAATCACAGAATCATTGAGGTTGGAAAAGACCTCCAGGATCACCAAATGCAACCTGTGCCCCATCCCCACCCTGTCATCTAGACCAGAGCACTGAGTACTATGTCCAGTTGTTCCTTGGACACCTCCAGGGATGGTGACTCCACCACCTCCCTAGGCAGCCCCTTCCAATGCCTGACCAGCCTTTCCATGCAGGAATTCCTCCTGGTATCCAAGCTGAACCTCCCCTGGTGCAGCTTGAGGCCATTTCCTCTTGTCCACTCTGTGACAGCTCTGACCTGGAGTACCTGGGAACAAACTTCTCTGGTTTATCAGCCCTCTTTTCTTCCCAATGAGCTTCTAATCCTTGATCTCTTAATCTCAGATGTTAAAGGATCACCACTGTTTGCCTCAGGGCTTAGCTCAGAGGAGGGCTGAGGTGGATTTGCTCAGCTGAGCACTAGTTGTAGTGGCAGTGATGGCAGGTGCTGCTTTTGGGCACTTTGGACTTTGCAGAGTCACCCTGTTCTCCAGATTCAGCTCATGGCTGATGTGTAACAGCTTTTATTATCTGAGTGAGTTGCTTCAGGGATCACAGAAGTCAGAGCTCATCCCACTCATGGCAATCCCCGTTGAACGGGAGCTCCAAACCAAGCCTGGGCTGCTTGGCTGGATTGATTAGGGAGTGATCTTTGTCCTGGGCTCTACTTTCTGCAGTGGGGTTAGAGTCAAGCATCAAAGTGATCAAATCTGCTTTGTTCTTGCCTTTAGGTGAGTTACTACTTCCCCCTCAAGACACTGTGGCGCTCCTTCTTCGCCGCGCTGGTCGCTGCCTTCACCCTGCGCTCCATCAACCCCTTCGGCAACAGCCGCCTCGTTCTCTTCTACGTGGAGTTTCACATGCCCTGGCACCTGCTGGAGCTGGTGCCCTTCATCCTGTTGGGAATATTTGGTGGACTCTGGGGAGCTTTATTCATTCGCAGCAACATCGCCTGGTGCCGGCGCCGCAAGACGACGCGGCTGGGCAAATACCCGGTGCTGGAGGTGTTGGTGGTCACGGCCATCACGGCCATCCTGGCCTTCCCCAACGAGTACACCAGGATGAGCACCAGCGAGCTCATTTCGGAGCTCTTCAACGACTGTGGGATCTTGGACTCGTCCAAGCTCTGCGAATATGTGAATGATTTCAACAGCACCAAGGGGGACGACCTGCCGGACCGCGCGGCTGGCCCGGGCCTCTACACGGCGATATTGCTGCTGGCTCTGGCCCTTGTCATGAAGGTCATCATCACCATCTTCACCTTTGGCATGAAGGTGAGGGTTACCTGTAAAGGAGATCATGTTCTTCTCATCTTCTTCAGGACCCCGAGGTCTTAACTTTTATTTCCTCCCTAACCAGGCGTGTTTCCTGCCAAATGCTTGTTAGAAGGGGACAAACTGCAGTTATTGGCCCTGCCCCATGTACCTGAGGGCAGTAGGAACCTCTCAGCCTGAGTGTTGGCACTAAAACTGGTGTCTCAGGGCTCCACATCTCATTTTCCAGCCACAGAATGCTCCTAAATTGTCCTGCCTCAAGTCTTTTTGGTATTAACATGATGCAGATGCAACAGGTAATTGCAAAGCAATTGATATCTTAATGTGTACATGCCTAATCATGGCTGCTGCTTGCTCAGATGGTTTGGAACTCGTTTGGTGCAGCCTCTGGAGCTGCAGGTGTAGTGCCCAAGTCTGAGATTTTCTAGCAGTGGAGTTCACATGGTGGAGCTGAACATCACCTCCTGCTGCATTAATGGTGTGAGGGTAAAGCTTGGTTATGTTTTCTTTTGAGAAGAGTTTGTTCTGTTCTACACCAACCTCTTGTGTGGCTGGTTCTCCTGCTCAGAATGGAGAAAATTCAGATTCTTGCAGAGACTTCAAGGGTGCAGAGAGGACAGAGCATGGCACTCTGGCCAATTTGGAGAAAGATGGCCTAGTGTTTCTGCCCAGGGCAATGAGGTGGAACTGGATGAGCTTTAAGGTCCCTTCCAACCCAAACTATTCTGGCATTCTCTGATCCTTGACTGTTTTTATGTCCCTCTTAATTGCAGTGGGGGTTGGACTAGAAGACCTTCAAAACTTCCCTTCCAGCTCAACTGTTCTATGGTTTTAACTCCTCCACCTGTCTGTCTGGAGGATCCCTCAGCTGTGTTGGAACTCCCGCTCACCCACACATCTTCCCACAGGTGCCCTCGGGCCTCTTCATCCCCAGCATGGCCGTGGGAGCCATCGTGGGGCGGCTGCTCGGGGTGATGGTGGAGCAGTTGGCCTTCTACCACCACGACTGGGTCATCTTCAGCGGCTGGTGCAACCAGGGAGCCGACTGCATCACTCCTGGCCTCTACGCCATGGTGGGCGCCGCAGCCTGCCTGGGTAAGCACAGGGCTCCCCGGGGCTGGGGCTTGCTTGGCCACCTGAGGAGGTGCTGTAGTGGGTTAAAGGTGCTCTTTGAGCTTCTTCAGCTTCAGTCATGGAATCACAGAGTGGTTTGGGTTGGAAGGGACCTTAAAGATCATCTCGTTCTGCCTCTTAATGATTGAAAAGCTGCAGTTGCAGCAGGCGAGGGAAGCTCAGGAAGGTTGTTGTAGAATGAGGCCTGTTTCTCATGCCTTTGGTGTTTTTGCCAGCCCCAACCTAGCGTTGGACATGGCAGGCTCCAAGTGGGGAGCTCCCGAGTGAGAGGCAGAACAGATGAGGCTTCCCAGAGATTTCAGTTTTCCTGTGGGGGTTTTAATTAATTTTACTTCCTGTTCTGGCCTTAAGTCTTGTGATGCAATTCTGCTTTCAAGTGCTCTGCTTTTTGGTAGCACTTCTTCCTCTTGGCTGAATTTGAGAGATTGGGTGCACGTGACCCAACTTCACTTCCACTGTAATTCCCAGTCCTCTATTTCACAGAATCTGTGTTACTCTTAAGGGACTACTTCATCAGGAGAAACTCTCCTTTTGAGAGCAAAAAGCCGTACTACCAAACCCCATCTTTGACCTTTTTAGAGGGGATACACCTTTTTTTGAGCAACCTGGTCTAGTGGAAGTTGTCCCTGCCCATGACAGGGGCTTAGAACGAGATGGACTTTAAGGTTCTTTCCAACTCCAAGCCTTCTGGAATTGTTTGCATGTAATTAATAAAAAATAAATACACTTCAGCTTCATTAATGGTTCTATTTGCCACTGGGCAGCACTAAAGTGCCTCTTTAGGAGATGGATATTGTAACAAAACTCCTCTGAAATCCTTTGGAGTAGCTCTGGGACTTGAATCTCAAAAGCATAATTAAAATATGCCAAGAAAAAGCCATGAAGAAACCTTGCACTCCATCCCAAGGCACAGTGCTCTGGCAGGGACAGAGGAGAGGGTTTCAGTGCTGCTCTGCCCGTGCTTGGCTTCCACTGTGCTGCTGAACGTGGTGTCAGAGCCCAACAGCACAACCTGTGCTGGCTCCAACCCTTCTCTGGGTCGCACAGGGCAGAGGCGAAACCCCCCGAATCCCATTTGTGTCACCTGCCTTCCTGTGCTGCGTTCGCAGGGGGGGTGACCCGTATGACCGTGTCTCTGGTGGTCATCATGTTCGAGCTGACGGGGGGGCTGGAGTACATCGTGCCTCTGATGGCAGCAGCCATGACCAGCAAGTGGGTGGCCGACGCCATCGGGCGGGAGGGGATCTACGACGCCCACATCCGCCTCAACGGGTACCCCTTCCTGGAAGCCAAGGAGGAGTTCTCGCACAAGACGCGGGCAATGGACGTGATGAGGCCGCGCAAGAACGACCCTCCCCTGACTGTCATCACCCAGGACAGCATGACCGTGGAGGACGTGGAGACCATCGTCACCAAAACCACCTACAGCGGGTACCCCGTGGTGGTGTCCCGGGCGTCCCAGCGCCTCGTCGGGTTTGTCCTCAGGAGAGACCTCATCATTTCCATTGGTAAGGGCACTGCCCAGGGGAATGCTGCTGTCCTTAGGTGTCCTTAAAGACTGAGCCCTTAAGTAGCAGTTAATCTGAGGGGGTTCAGACACCCCTGGTGCTGGTGGCTGTGCATCCCTGAGCAGTGTGGGTGCTGCTTATGTTGTGTGAAGGACGGGGTGGCTTCTCACAGAATCCTTACGGTTGGAAAAGATCTCCAGGGTCATCGACTCCAGCTTTTATCCCAAACGTTCTCAAGTATTCCGAATATCCAGCCTGATGTTTGAGCTGCCCCTCCCCGGGGAGTCTTGGAGTGCTGGTGTTGAGTTGCAGTGTGGCAGGTACACTCACTGCTTGTGTGAAGGATGGCCAGTTCTTGACGTGTTTTCCCTTTCTCCCCCACGTGAGCTTGTGGCAGTTGTTGTGTGGTTAAAAACAGTCCTTTAACTGCTCTGCGTGAGACTCAAATCAGCGACTCGTAAAAGTACAAAGCATTTCATATGCTGCTTCTTAAAACCAGGAAGTTAAAGATCTCCAGGACTTGTATTTACCTGGCCAGAGCTCAACACTGAGGTACAACAGCCTAAAGCATTTTCTTGTCTCACCCCTGGGGTGGGACTTCGAGGACCTTGATGGTTCTGCTGTCTCTTCTCTCAGGGAACAAGTGACAGGGTGAGAGGAAATGACCTTGTGCCACAGGAGGTTTAAGGAAAATTTTTTTGTGGAAGGGGTTGTGTGGCACTGGCACAGGCTGTCCAGGGCAGTGGTGGAGTCACCATCTCTAAAAATGTTTGGAGAACACGTAGATGTGGCACTTGAGGACATGTTTTAGCGGTGAACATGATGGTGCTGCTGGAATGGCACCTGGACTTGATCTTAAAGGTCTTTTCCAGCCTTAATAATTCTGTTCTTCCATAAGAAGAAAGGGTGAGAACACATTCCACCCTCCTTGGGCCAGTGGGTGCCTTGAGGAACAGCTCAGGTGAAGGGAAGGAACGGACTTTTAAGGCTCTCCAATGTAGTCAGAGGAAAGGGAATGTTCTTCCATTTGAGGAAGGAAAGGAGAGCTGATATTTAATCAAATATTTCTTCTTCCAGAAAACGCCCGGAAGAAACAGGATGGGATTGTGAGCACTTCAGTTATTTGTTTCACTGACTACTGTCCCCCACTGCCTCCGAGCTCCCCCTCTGTGCTAAAACTCAGGAGCATCCTGGACCTCAGTCCCTTCACGGTGACGGATGAAACGCCCATGGAAATCGTCGTGGATATTTTCCGCAAGCTGGGGTTGCGCCAGTGCCTGGTCACTCACAACGGGTAAGAGCCCTGGGGGTCCCTGAGTCAGAGCCTCCTCTGCTCCCCGTGGGCAAAGGGGACAGCACTGGGCATCGTCCATGCTGGTCCTGCATGCTGGAGCAGTTTTTACCTGGAAAAAGGGAATTGTGACAGCCCACTTCCAGCTGAAGTCACCCTTCACGGAGCCACAGAAGTGAATGGGTTGTAAAGAACTTAAGGTCCATCTCATCCCACCCCCTGCCATGGGCAGGGACACCTCTCACTATCCCAGGTTGCTCCAACCTGACCTTGGACACCTCCAGGGATGGGGCAGCCAGAGCTTCTCTGGGCACCCTGTGCTAGGGCCTGCCCACCCTCACAGGGAAGAATCCTTTGTGTGAAGTTTCACTTCAAATCCCAAAAGGTTCTTCAGCCCCTGCAAGGGCCTAAGACAGCCCTGCCAGGGTCCCTTCTGGGAGTGTCAGTGCACTAAAAATGTGTTTCATTTTCCAGGAAGCTGCTGGGGATCATTACCAAAAAGGATGTACTAAAGCACATTGCACAGATGGCCAACCAGGACCCAGATTCCATCCTCTTCAACTAGAGGCAGACTGTAGGGATTGTGTGTCCACACATTCTGGCCCATCCTGGATAGACTTTCCTATTTTTATCGAGACCGTTGAACTGTTTCCAGAGTTTTCCTCCGTGGAGCTGAAGAAGATAATTTTTTTCTACCAGATGACCAATTGCACTACAGGATCTGTGGAACATGATCTTCTTTTTAGAAGAAAAAACTTTATTTACGTTGCTTTTGTGAAGTTACATTGGAAAGATTCCATGAAGGAGTAAAAGCAAAATGTTAGAGAATTTTATTTCCTCCTCTTCTTTCACTGGAAGTGTTGTTACTGACCCATGGAGGAAAAGCCAAGGTGTTTGTGCACCTCCACAAGTGTGGAAGGAGTGAGATGATCTTGGACACAGTGTTCAGGTGGTGGCAGAGGGACACAGCTGTACTCAGGGTGGTGCGTTTCCCAGTTAGCCAGTTGGGAAAAATTAGAACCTTGTAAAGCCAAAACAGGGAGGGAAAAATAAAACTGGGCTGGCTGGGGCTGCTTGGCTGACAGAAGGAAAAGGAAAACTCCAAATCATCCTTCCTCTTAAAATTGGGCCCCGTTTCTGATTGGGAAGAAGATGGTTTTGATTAGTGAATGTATTAATTATTCTGCTGCTGCCTTGCTGGGAGAACCCTGAGGAGGAGTTCACAGGTGTGTTCCCACCCTGATCCCTTCTATAGATCCATGCCCAAGGATTCCCTCTTGATTTCTCTTGAGCATGTCATTGAAATCCTGGAGTCCTACGTTCCTGCCCTTTCCCAAAAACCCCAATGGTGTTGGACATTGCACAGGTGACCTCCTCCTCCCTGCCCCCCACTGGAGAGCCTCGTGCATGGAATGTTCACAGGGCTGTGTGTGCTGTTCCCTGCTCTCTCCTCACCCCAGATCCTGGATGGAGGATTTCCAACACGGCCACGTCCCTGCGGCACCGCTCCAGGTCTCCTTTGGCCAACAACTATGCAATAAACCCTTCCCACCCTGGGCCACCACGTCCCTCTGTGCTCCTCAGTCCCAGAGCTGACCAAATGATTTTCCTGTTAATAAAACTGCACCCATTTCCTGGAATTTGGGAGGTTTATGGATGCTTTGGGAGGCTGATGCTGTTCATTGTGGCTGCAGTTGTTTTATGCTCCATGATAAACCTGATAAACTTCCGTGGGGAGTGGGGACTGCTGGATGGAGTTGGCTGGAAGTTGAGACTGTTTCAGACTCACTCACAGGCAAACAAATTCCTTGTCTTTCCACGGAACAAAAGCCAGATTCTTTATCTTCCCAAGCCATCCAGCAGGCAGTCCCTGCTGCCGTGGTGGTCGTGGAGTTCTTGTGCAGCTCCAAGCTGCCTCAGCTTGAGGTGGTACCAATGGATCTAATTCCTTCTGCTTGAGAAATAAATGCCTGGCCTAATCTGTGGTGCTTTTGTGCAGCAGGGGATGGTTGGAATTCTTTGTGTTCTGTTTCAGCCCAGGCTGGCAGCAGCAAGTTTGCCTTTAAATGCCTTCTTCTGTTGGGAGGGCAGATGAATGCTCTGGGAATCGGGGGCTGAGACCTGCCTTCTCCCATTCCCCTGAGGCCCTCTTCCCAGGGATGCCTGTCCTGTACATGCTGGCTTCTGTTCCCTGTGGCACACTTGAGATACCAGAAAAACAAAGCTTTTCCACTTTTATCCTTACCTTATCATGTGTAAGAAGGCTCCAGCTTGAAAAATACAGTCCCTGCTTTGATTACATCCATGATCCATGAGGGGATTCCTCTCCTTGTGGGAAGGCTGCAGCAGCCCAGTGAGAAGGTAAGGGCAAGAGGTGCCAAAAGGGAAACTTGTGTGCAGGCTGGAGCATCCAGATGGCTGGAGGGTCATCCTAGATGGAACATCCCAGCTGGCTGGTGGGTCATCCCAGCTGCTTCTGGGGAAACAGGAGCACAGGGAGTGCAGTGTTGGAGGGGATGGCAGCTGCTCTGCTGTCTGGGAATGGGAGCTTGGGGCAGGAAACATCTGTCCAGCAGCTCCTGGCACTGAGGCAGCTGCTGGTGTGTCTGTCCCAGGGATTGTTTTTTAATGGGAGAGGTGGCCTGGGATACAGTCAGGATAAAGTCCTGCCTGGGAGGGTGAGAGTTTGGGAAAGGCAGGGAAAGCCCCGTAGAGCTGGGCTTGAGGGAGGCTCAGTCCTTGGTGTGGGTGGGATTTGGAGTCCTCACAATGACAAACTGAGCTGGCGACATGGGGGAGAGTAGAAAGGGAACATTCCAACAGTCTGGGGCCTTTCTGTACAGATCCCTCCCTTCCTGCTTCAAAGAGTGTGGAAACAACATTTTCCTGCTCTAACAGCCAGAGGTTTGGAAGATGTAGGCGAGGTGGCAATGGGAGCTTGGAGCTGGGCTTTGGAGCTGCTCTGTCTCCAAAGCCTTCTCACCCCACTATCCCACAAAAATGGTGGTGGCCATGTCAGGAGAGTCCTTGTTCCAGCCCCAGGCCTATTTCTAAGCTGTAGTTGTCTTCATAGGGAAAATACAGCAATGTTACCTGATCCTTGTAATTGTGTTGGCTCCAGTGGGGATGCAGGGCGTGAGGTGTGGGGAGGTTGCAGGGGTGGATGTATCGTTCCACACCAATTCCCACCCCAGTGAGCTGTGGGCTCTACCAGCTCCTGGCTGTTCCCCATCTGCTTTCATTGAATTCCTTTAATTCCTACAAAAATAACTCCAGCTCTTTCTGGCTCTATGCTGACAGAGGGCAAGGATAGACTGCACATTAGAGGGAAATCCTTTGTGCTCCAGATTTTTACCACCCCTTCCCTGGGGCACTTCCTGCTGCTCAGAAGGGTTTTGTCCAGTTCTTGCTCTTCCATTTCTTTGCCCCAGGAGGAACCCTGGGATATTCCCTTCAGCAAACAGCTGAGAATGCAGGTCCGAGCTGGAGATGATCCATCCACTGGATGAGTAACCCAGGAGGAAGGGACCTGGGGAGTTTGCCATATCCTATTTATGGCATAATACATTCGGGACCCTCCTGGGGTGAGAGCTGGATGTGCTCGGCTGCTGGGGGCAGGATGAGAGAGCAGGGAGCTGACTTTGGGCTTCCCCTGGAACGCGACCTTTAAGATCCCAACTCAAACCAGTCTGTGATTCCAGGATTTCATCCCCCCTTCCCAACGCCGGGAAGGGGACACAAAGAATACGGAATTTTCTTTAAAAGTGGAATTACCTTTTCCCGGTGGAAAAGGTTGTCTCGTGGGGGAAATAAAGGAGGAAAGCTGCGTGTGTCCTGCGCGAGGCCCGTGAGCCTGGAGCGAGCTGGCTCCGCACTTCTCTCGTGTGCCGCTCCCTCATCCCAAGGGCAGAGCCGGGGAGCTGCCGGGGCCGGCGGTGATGCGTCTGCGAGGGGAGGAATGGGGAGGATCGGCCGAGCTGCTGCAATCGGCTCCATCGCCCCGGGGGCTGCTGCTCGGAAAAGGAGAGCAATCCCCCTTCTTTCCTCAGTGGGTCCTCACGGGAGGGGCTGGGAGCGGCACAGCAGGGATAGGGTTGGACTAACCGGCCTTTAAATGTCCTTCAAACCATCCGTGATTCCGTGATGGATAAGCGCAGGCTCCTGCCTGCAGCAGCACCAGGTCCCCTCTTCTCGCTCACGGTGCCCCAGCACTAATGTTTTCCCAAGGGCTTAACGAGCATCCTGCCTCCTGCACCCCCACGAATCCTTCGGGCCGGAGGAAAAAGGTTTCTGCTTTGTTTCCCCTCTTCCAGCCTGAATTACTGCCTGGCAGGAGCGGTGGCCAGTGAGGTGCCCTGGGGTGCCCCGGGGCAGAGAGATGGTGGGGTCACACCCCGCTGCCTTTCTTTGTGTGCTTTATTTACAATGTCCCAAGGAATGATTTCCTGAGGCGGTGACGTGTTTTTTTGGAGTGGATTTCCTCCTCCCGCTGCAAACTTTGGCCGGGCTGGGGATTTGAAAGTAAAACAAGATCTTGTCTGGGAGGAGACTGAGACTTGGAGGTAGGGATGAGCTGGTTCATAACAACAAACGGGGATAAAAAAAGGGCCTTTGGCCCCAGGATTTATTTAGAGACAAAGGCTCGGGGCTGTGAACGCCCTGGGCTGGGCGTCCTGTGCGCCGAGGTAAAAGCATCTCCACGGAGGAGATAAGAGGGTCCTTTGCCAGCGGCTGCAGGAAGCAGTTTGGGTCTGGATTGAATCCACATGGAGAGGCCAAGGGAAATCGGGTCGATGTGGAATTGCTTTTAGTGCCACAGTCACCCTCCATCCCCTGTCTGGTTTAGAGCAGGAGGGAATCAGAATCCCAGAATGGTTTGGGTTGGAAGAGACCTTAAAGCTCATCCAGTCCCACCCTCTGCCATGGACAGGGACATCTTTCACTATCCCAGGCTGCTCCAAGCCCTGTCCAACCTGGCCTTGGACACTCCCAGGGATGGGGCAGCCACAGCTTCTCTGGGCAGCCTGTGCCAGGGCCTGCCCACCCTCACAGGGAATAATTTCTTCCCAATATCCCATGTAACCCTGCCCTCTTTCAGCTCAAGGCCAGTAAGAAAAGGCCAGGAGCCGTTGACACAGGGATGTGGTACCTGTGGAACTGGAGCTCTTGGTTTTGGAGAAATGCAATGTTTTATCTGCGTGGCTCTGAACCCGCGGGATGTGCTGGCACAGGAGTCACCGGGAGAGCAGCCCTGGGTCTCGTGAGGTGACCTGCCCTGCCTTTGTCACGAGAAAGCCAAACTGCTCCTCACTGTGGGAGTGGTTTGGTCCCTGCACGGAGCTGCTCTTCCCGCAGAGCACGTGTTCCAAGGGCACATCCCCAGCGGCCCCAGCCTCACCCGGCTCTGCCCTCGGCCACACAGAGGGATCTGGCCGGGATCCACAGGGAAATCTCCAGCTTCTGAGCATCTCCAACATTGCAAGACCAGCTGAAACTTTGGGCAATGTTTGTAAAACTGCCTGAGGTGACTGTGCTCTTCCACAGACTGAGTTGGAGGCAAATCGAGTGAATTGGTGATGCCAAAATTAAAGAGTTTCCCAGGATGAGGGAAATATTGTGACAATGTTTAGTAATGAATCTGTTGAAAGCAAATGTCTGTTGTGTCTCCACCACACCCCTCCTGCTAGGACCTGAGCATTGGCACTGTTTCCATTCTTATCTTTAATAAAAAGCCTAAACAAAACAGATTTTGGGAAGGATGTGGCAGGATCAGCTGCAAAAATAGTTTAGTGACCATTGACTTTCTAACAGGAGCTACGACGAACTTGTCAGCAGTTCTCAATTTAAAATATAGAGATATCTTTTCTAATAAACAATTTTAAGAATAATAAAAAATATCTCTGAGAAATCTTCTGTACTTTGGTCCATTTGTGCAGCAAATGTTTCCTCAGCTGGAGAAAAGTTGCATCCTCACCTTGGTCTTTCTACACTTTGTTCTCTCTTCCATGGGGTGTGTCCTGGGGCAGGCAGTGCTGGTCCAGGTGCCTCTGGCAGTTTTTGGTGGAGGCCAGGTTTTTCCTGCTGCCAGCCAATCCACATGTGGTCCAGATGGGAACAGTCAGCCTGTTCCTGGCCAGGCTGAGGGTCTCCAGCCCATCCATCCCCTGGAAGCACCAGGGCAGGGGCAGAGGGACCTCAGAGGGCTGAGGCTGAGCCAGTGCCTCCCCACCCTCACAGTGAGGAATTCCACCCTATCTCTCTCCTGCTCGGCTCTCCCCAGACAGGGTGAGGCTGCTCTTTGCCCTGATGCTGGTGGAGTTCTCCTTCTCCAATCCAGCTGCCCACGAGCCCTCTCATTTCCAGGAATGCTGAGTGGCCTGTCTCCTGCTGGCGCCGGGCCCGGCTCTCCCCGCTCACACACGGAGCTGCTTTCCCTGCTTCCTTCGTGGCAAACGCAACCTCCTACCGGCTCCATCGGGCTGTATCCACTTTAAACTCCCTTTCAAAGGAAATCTTGGAACCACCTGCTGAGTTTCCTGCAGCCTGGTTCAGCCCTGTTCTCCCACGGCTGCTGCCAGAGGGATGTGGAGCTGGGATAAGCTCGGTGCTCTCCAGCGGGGTTTGAGACTGGTGGGGATGTCAAGAGCCCTGGAAACCCCTTTCCTGTTGTGGGTCACTAAGGTGCTTGGGACAGCAGGAGGTGGGATGGGAGGTGGAGGGAAAGGGTTTGTTTCCAAGGTGGTTTTGGAATGGAGGGATTTGGAGTGTGCTTATGGGTTTTGTTTGCTTTGGGCAAGAGCCCAGAGCCAAGTGCTGCAGAGCTGAGGCTTTGCTCAGCTCTCTCTGTTCCTCCCTCCTTCTCTGGGGACTGGGAAAACAGGACCCTGCAGCTGTGCCATAGGGGGATCAGCCCTGTCACCCCTTTGGGGGGCAGCAGGAGGATGCTCTCAGTGCTCTCTGGTTTTGGATGAGCTTTTGGAGGCTCTCAGTGAGCTGGGGCAACGGCCTGTGCCTTTGGAGCTGATCCAGATGTTTGTGTGCAGGGTGCCGGGGTGGCACTGTGCCCATGCAGGGGGGGGTTGTGCCAGCCCTGCAGGGGCTGTATGCCCCTGCAGGGGATGGGGGCTGGCTGTTGGGCTGAATGCCCAACACCTGGAGGTTTGGAGGGTTGTGGGATCTTCCTGGCTCAGCCCCCCAGGCCCAGCCAAAGATGCAGAGGGTGGGGGTGTCAGGCCTGGAAAGCTGTGGGAGGGATGTCAGGAGCAAGGAGCAGCCCCTGCCCAGCCATGCTGTGGAGGGGAACAGCCCTATGTGGCATCCCGGGGTCTGTCCATGCCTTGGGCTGGACTTGGCAATCCCTAAAGGGTGAGAAGAGGGGCACTGGGATCCCCTGGGAGCTGATGGGTGCAGGGGAGGATGAGGAGGGCCCTGGAAGGGGCTCTGCAGGAGCTGGTCCCAGTGGGGATGAAGACACCAAGCTGGGAAGTAGGAACACATTGTCTTGGGATTGCCCTAGGTGTCCATGGGGTGAAGCAGCTGTGGAACCCTTTGGGTGCAGGATGAGCCAGGCCTTCTCTGGGGCTCTGTCTGGAGCTCTCAGGGTACTGCACATTAGTGCTTCCCAGGCTCCCTGTCCGGTTTTCCCAGTGCTGTGGCTGCACAGAGCCCCTGGGCAGTGTCCTGGGTGTCTGATGCAAAGGGGCCAGACCTGTGCTGGAGTACAGGCTTTATTCCAACCTGCAGCGAGAGCCCCCTGCAGCCACGGGGGTGATCTCATCCTTCCTGGGAGCCCCCAGCCTTGGCAGGAGCTCACGCTGCCATCCTGTCCATACACACCCACAGTCTTAGTAGGATACAAAGAGTACAGGGGTAATTAGAAAAGGGAGCTGTGCCCAACCCACTGTCTGTGGATCAAGTCAGCTGGGCCCTGCTCTGCCCTGCCCAAACCCTCCTTTGGCTTCTGAAGTGGCCTCCATCACCTGGGGTTGGTTTGGTCCCTCTGAGGTCCTGCCATGACCTCTAGGCTCACCCGGGGCTGGAATCCAGGGCTGGAGGTGTGAGGAAGCAGGGGCTGCATTGGTCCATCAAGGCTGGGTGGGACAAAATCCCCAAGGGAAGATGTGCTTGGTCAGCAGTGATGGTGAACTGGTCCTGTGCAGGTCACCACACGCCCCACTGCCACGTGCCGGGTGCGGTGCCAGGGCTGGTGACTGCTCTGACATCGCCGTCCTGCCCTTTGCCCTCCCTGGAATCCATCACTGGCGTGGCCCCAGGTTTCTGATCTGCCCAAACCGAAACTCCTCTGCTCCTTTCAAGAGGCTGATGCTGGACCTGCCTCATCCCTGCAGGCTGAGCTCTGGGAGGTGCCAGCCCTGTGTCTGCCATGCCTGGGGGTGCCAGCCCTGTGCCCTCTATACTGCTGCTCCCTGCTCACCCTGGCTGCAGCCCCAGCACCTCCAGCCTCAGGTCTCCAGCACCCACAGCCTGTTTGTGGCTACTCCTGTCCGAGGTGGGGTCAGACTCATGGAGGGTCACCCTGTCTTGCCATGGCAGACATGGCTCTGCTACCAATCCCACAGCGGGGAGGCAGTGGGAGATGATGTATCACCAGGGCTGAAATGTCTGTTCTGCCTCATGCATGTCCCCTGCAGGTCCCTAGGGACCCTTCCAGGCTCACAGGCTTTCCCCCACCTGGATGGTGGTCCCAAGCACAGCAGGTCCTTGCAGGCAGCCACCTCTGGTGTCCTCCTCGGCTTGTCCCTCACTGCAAGGGAAGGACCCCGTGCCACCCCGCAGCCATTCACCCACTGTCCCGGGGCAGGTGGGAGCGCAGGGGGTGTCACAGGTCGAGCCGGAAGGCCCCGAAGTAACTGGCTGCTGCATCGTTGTAGTCGATGGCCAAGGAGGAGACAGAGACAAAGAGCTCATCGCCGGCCTTGAGCTCGAAGAGTCCCCCCTGGTAGAGTGCGTGGAGCCCATAGTCCGCCTCGGGCGCCCAGCACTTGGTGCCCACGCCCTTGAGAAGCAGGATGGGCTGGCTGTGGGATGGCTGCCACTGGATGCACTGCACGAGCTGCGGGCCCGAGTCCTGGGCGCCGGCGCTGCGGTAGCGGAAGTAGATCTGGGAGTACACGTAGTACTTGCCCGGCTGCTCGACCCGCAGCCGCCCGTCGCGGTACGAGATGTTCTGCAGGTGGGAGTGGAGGGTGCTGTGCTCCCAGCGGGCGATGGCGTGGCGGCAGGACTGCGAGAGGTTCCCAAAGCGCCCCAAGTTTCCTGGGGGGCAAAGAAGGGTCACTGAGCACAGTGACTTGTCAGGGTCAGGTGAAGGGGAGGGGTGGCTGTAACTCTGTGCCAGTCTTCCAGTTCCCTGTCTGCCACCCAGCATTTCCTCCCATCCTTGTCCCCTGCCCTTCGGGGGAGTCTTCTCTCCTGTTCCCATCTCGGAAACCCACCAGTTCCCAGTGGGGCTCCCCGACTCACCATCCTGGCTCTGCGGGCGAAGGGTGAGATGTGCCGAGGGCTTCCCGGCTGTTTTGGGAGGAACCTGCCCCTCCGAGGTGTTGAAGTAGCTCCTCCAGGCCTCTGTGGGAAAGGGACACACAGCTGGAGAGGGCTGAGCGTGGGGACAGCCAGCCCTGTGCTGGCAGGGCAGGGAAACGCCCCACTGACCCATCAGAAAGGAAGGTTTATCATGGATGGAAATGTCTCGTCAATCATTATCTAACATGTCTGTGCTGCCCCATGGCCCTGGTTCCAGGGACTCTAGACAGATGGACATGGCTGTCCCTCCAGCCCATTTCTGGGATGTGTGCCCTTTGTCACCCAGTGGCACAATCCCAGTTCTTCCCTCTCCTGCCCATGTCACAGCACCAGAATCAGGACAGCAACTGACCCCCCCACCCCTCTGGCATCCCAGCTCCGACTGCCCCCGGATCTGGGACAGGAGGGACTCACCCTTCACTGCACTCCTACGGATGATGTTCTCCGTCACCTGGGCCACAGAGAAGAGAAGGTCCCAAAGTTAAAGGTGAACCAGGGGTTCCCCATGCCCCAGCTCCTCCTCCAAGTTCCACCACCGTCTTTGTCACACTCACTCTGTGCCCCACCAGCTCCTCACTGAGGACATCCAGCTCCCCGCTCAAACTATCCTTGCCATTCTGCTCTCCCATCCCCCAGCTGAGGTAGATGGGGAAACTGAGGCAGGAGGGGCAGCCTTCCATCCTCCCCTGGTCCCTGGGCTCACCGTGGTCACGTAGGCTTTGATGGTGCTGGCCAGCTTGAGGCAGGTCTGGCTGCTGGTCAGCTCCTCCAGGCTGGAGCCCTCAGGCTGCTGGTTGAGCACCTGTAGACACCGAAGCTCCTCTGTGCTCCCTGGAGCCTGGGATTTCAGCTGGGATGGAAACAAACCAAGATGTCAAACAGGGATGGATGGAGGGAGCAGTGGGGATGTCAGTGGGGTTTGGACACAGGACAGCTGCTTTCAGCCTGACTTCTCCAACATCAGGGTGGCTCAGAGAACAACCCTGAGTTGTCCCCGTTCCAGAGCTGGTGGTGGGACAGGGATGCAAATCTGACTGTGTCTCCTGGCTGGGATGGAAGGGGTGGTAGGAGTCTTGGTGGATCTAAATTCAGTCAAAAATCTGTTTTTTTGTGAATTGGACATGCTAAATCTCATCTTGTCTTCCCATGGTCCCCGGGACATCATCCCAGCACTTTGGGAAGCACACTAGCCCCTTTCATGGAGTTCCAGCACCTGCAACTGTCCTGCAACTGGGAGGAGGAGGAGGTGGAGGAAGAGGAGGCAGGACTCAAAGACTCACAAGTCACAGAGCACCAAACAAAGAACCCGAGATTCCTGTCATCCATCTCCTTTACCTCTTCCTCCCTCCCCCGGGAGGAGGTGCTCACTGCTCCCAGAGCAGGAGCTGCCCCACCAGCCTTGGCTCCGTGGGTGTCAGGAGGCAGGAGCTGCTGCTGGAGGCTAGACGTGTCTGGGCAGCTGGGGCCACACTCCTCCTGCTTCCTGAGCTGAGCTGGAATTGCAAAACAAGCTCTGGCACGGCTTGGCCCTTTCAGCCGCTGAGTTGGGACCCTGAGCTGTGCCAGGGCAGGTCTCTGGCTCTTCCCTGTGCTGGTTCAGGGCTTGGGATGGGAAGCCCTCTCCCTTCCCCGGGCCAGCTGCCCTTCCCTGGCTGTCCCAGGGCTATCCCAGCTCTGCTCTGGCCATGGTGACGGTCACACCTGATCACAGGGTCACACCACACTGAGCTGCTGTCTGGGGCATAGGGAAACTGAGGCACAGTTGGAATGGCTGCCCTTAAATTAGTGTGCCAGGAGCTGGGAATGAACACACCGGCACCTTGGCCACCCTACCACCCTACCTCTGTCACCTGGGTGGTTCCCAGATCCCAGGAGGCCTTGAGTGGCCACATCGTCAGCTGGGGCTTGGCCACCTCCAGCACTCCATGTGTCCCCCATGTCCTGGTGTCCTCTGAGCCCCCCAGACCCCTGCCCACCACAGCTGTGAGTGCTTGCTGCCTCATACCAGGATGTGCTCACCTTTGGGATCGGTATCCTATCTATATATGGATATACTTCTATAGTTATAGAATACTGGGATCAATAGAGCCTTTAGATCCACAGAGTACTGGGATCAAGATAGCCTCTAGATCCATAGGATATCGTGATCAATACAGCCCTAGATCCACAGGATGGCTGCGTGATGTCAAATTGAAGGGATTTGGGCTCATTTCTGCACTCTGGTGCCCCTGGCTGGCCCTGCCAAGGGCACAATTCCCTATGGATGGGCTACAGGCGAGCTCACAGAGGCTGCGTGCAGCCCCGGCAGCGCTCCCTGCACACACCTGCCCGCCCAGGTGGGTGCCGGGTGCTGCCAAGGCGGAGGATCCCCAAGGGATGGGGCTGTTCCCGTGCAATCCCCGCGGCGGGGGCGTGTTCGGGCAGGGCCCGCGCGTGCGGCTCCTGCGGAGCGCCGACCACGGAATGTGCCCGTGGAACCGGGGTGAGCCCGGCCCGGGGAGGTGCCCGAGCGGGTCAAGAGGAGGCCAAGGGGATGCTCCGGGGGCTGGAGCCCCTCTTCTCTGGAGCCAGGCTGGGAGAGCTGGGGGTGTTCACCTGGAGAAGGATCCAGGAGATCTTGGAGCCCCTCCCAGGGGCTCCGAGAGGACTCGCTATTCCTAGCACAGATTCCATGCATGATCCAGTGACGTGCCGCTGAAATCAGCGCAACTGGATTACTTTCAGTGGTTTTCTCCTCCCTCCAGCTCTTCCCTGGGGCTCTGTCTCCACCATTCCCCTCCTCTCTCCAGCGCCTTTCATGTGGCGCCTTTCATGTAAATCCCTCACAGCGGGACCCCATGTGACCCAGGAATGGAAACAAAGCCCAAAGGAGGGCTGGAGCCCCCTCCAAAGGATGCTCCGCTGGATCCAGACAGGCTGTTTATTCCTCCTGAATCCGTGGGCAGGGCTTTTTCCTTCTCCCCGTCTCTGGTGTGGTTTGTGGAATGTCTGGCATTGCAGGACCCATTTCTTGCTGGACCCTCTGGGATGAGAGCTGCTGGCAGCCCCGAGTGTCCCTCTCCCCACAGAGTTCTTGTCTGGTGTTTCCCTTCCACTGCTGGAGGGTTGATGCGGGTCGGAATCAGTGGCGGGGGTGATGCTGGGAGAGCTGTTGGCAGGATCAGCTCTGTCACGGCCAAGTTGGGGAGTGGTTTGGCCTGAGTGACCCCATGGGAGGTGGGAATGTTGGGGTCCCTGCAGGGTTTGTTGGTGGGATTGCACAGGAGCAAGAGCACCGGAGCTGCTGGAATGGCGGGGTGATGGTACAGGGGAGGTGTCCCAGCATCTTACAAAGGGAGTGATGGGGATTTGGGGGCCCTGGAGTGTGGGAGAAATGGGAATGAGGGGAGGGGGAGATGAAGCAGGAACTAGGGTGAATGGGGCCTGAAGTTCAGGGAAATCTCTGCACATCCACATCTGCGGCTGGAGGCTCCGGTGGGACCCCAGGGCAGGGCACCTCGTCCCAGCGCGGGCCCTCAGCTCCAGGCGGAGCCCAGGACAAAGGCGTCTCTCCACATCTGGATCCGCGACAGCGTCCACCCCTCCGCCCCCGCCTCCACAGCTGGATCTGCAGCTCCAGGCGGAGCTCAGGCAGTGTCCACTCCCAGCCTAACATCTGGATCCGCGGCACCCTGGGGAGCTGGAGACAGTATTAAACTTCCATTCCCCATCTGGATCCGCGGCTCCCGGGGGCCGCGAGGTACTGCCCACCCCCCTCCCCCGCCCCCACATCTGGATCCGCAGCTCCCCGGGGAGCGTCTGAACCCCCCCATTCCACATCTGGCTCCTCGGCGGGACAGCGCCGGGCGCCGCCGTGCCCGCCGGGCGGAGCGCGGAGCGGGGAGCGGGCTGAGCCCTCCCGCAGCCCCCGGGACCCCCGGCGGTGCATCCCCGCCTCCGGTCCCGGCCCCCCGGAACGGGGCGGGGGTCGCGGGACAAAGCTCACCTTGGAGATGGCCATGGTGAAGTAGACGAAGAGGCCGGTGGTGGAGGCGATCTGCAGGGCCAGGATGGCCATTACTGCCACGCTGCCCCACAGGGGCCCGCACCGCCTCCGCCGCTGCCCTCGGACAGCACCGGGGCCGCCCTCCGGACCGGCACCGGCACCGGCACCGGGACCCTCCGCCAGCATAGGCACCTCCGAGCCGCCGCTGTCGGAGCGCAGGTACTGCCCGGCGCTGGGAGGGTGCGGGGCCATGGCCCGGCCCGTCCCGGTACCGCTGCCCCGGGGCACCGAGCGGCGGCGGCGGCACCGAGGGAGCGAGCGAGGGCGGGAGGGAGCGGCGGGGGCGGGGCCGGAGCGGCGGGAGGGCAGGTGGGTGTGGCGGCGGGCGGGGCACGAGGGCCAACGGGAGTGGCCTCCCGCAGCCACGGCGGGGACGGGGCGGGGACACCGGGACAGGGCCGGGGCACCGGGACACAGCGGGGACAGCGGGATAGAGCGGGACACTGGGATAGAGCGGGGGCACCGGGATAGAGCGGGACACTGGGATAGAGCGGGGGCACCGGGATAGAGCGGGACACTGGGATAGAGCGGGGGCACCGGGATAGAGCGGGACACTGGGATAGAGCGGGGGCACCGGGATAGAGCGGGACACTGGGATAGAGCGGGGGCACCGGGATAGAGCGGGACACTGGGATAGAGCGGGGGCACCGGGATAGAGCGGGACACTGGGATAGAGCGGGGGCACCGGGATAGAGCGGGACACTGGGATAGAGCGGGGGCACCGGGATAGAGCGGGACACTGGGATAGAGCGGGGGCACCGGGATAGAGCGGGACACTGGGATAGAGCGGGGGCACCGGGATAGAGCGGGACACTGGGATAGAGCGGGGGCACCGGGATAGAGCGGGACACTGGGATAGAGCGGGGGCACCGGGATAGAGCGGGACACTGGGATAGAGCGGGGGCACCGGGATAGAGCGGGACACTGGGATAGAGCGGGGGCACCGGGATAGAGCGGGGACAGCGGGACAGAGCGGGGACACAGGAACAGAGCCGGGACACCGGGACAGAGCGGGGACACCCGGCACAGGTGGTGTCCTGCCGGCTGTGGGACAGCGGGGGCGGTGCGTGTCCTCAGAGAGCCCCAGAGTGACACTTGACGGGCAGATCGTGACAGGACAAAGGGGAATGGCTTCCCACTGCCCGAGGGCAGGGACAGAGGGGATATTGGGAAAGAATTCTTGGCTGTGAGGGTGGGCAGGCCCTGGCACGGGTTGCCCAGAGAAGCTGTGGCTGCTGCATCCCTGGAAGTGAATCCTCTCCAGCGTCCTTCCAGTCCTACTTTTCTGCTTTCTTTTCTTTTAGGGGCGGTGTTGGTGTCCGTGTGGCACTGCCAGACCCTGTGCCACGTGCCCACCCTCCCGCGGGTCAGGCGAGGGCAGTGAGGCAGCATGAGGCTGTTTGGGAGTCCCTCCCGAGGAGATGGCCCTTGTCGGGGGGTTCTCCGGGCTGAGCACTGGTCCCCTGCCTGTCCCCAAATGTAGCCACTACCTGGGATGAGGTGGCCCCGATGTCTGAGCTGGTCGTGTGTGGGGCAGAGCAGGGCAAAGGCTCCAACAGCTCCTGCCTTTCCTTCTGCCTGAGTTGGAGCCCGTGGGGTTACCATACACCGCGGGTCCTTTTTCTGTCTGTTTTTCTGGGATCTGATTATGGCAGCAGCTGCTCTTGGTGGCCTGGGAGTGTCCCTGACTACATGCAGAGCCTTGTGACCTGCCTTCATGACCTCCTAAACATTGGAAAGGGGGCAATAAATTACTTTATCAGCTCGTGTTGTTGTTGAAAAAGCATTTGTTCATCTGATCCTTTGGATCACGGATCTGATCCCTTGCTGACTCAGTGTCTCTGAATGTCTCCAGTGGGCTGTGATGGGTAAAGGCAAAGCAGGAGGCTGGTGGTTTCCTTGGCGTCTTCAGGAGAGCAGAAAGGTTTCTTTGAGTATAAAAGTTGCTCTGGTGCAGTTTGAGGGCTGGACTCCACTGTTCCCCATCCTTTGCTCAGAGAAAAGTGGGCAGGTGATGTGGAGGAGGATGCTGGAGGGCTGAGGACTGATTCATTACCAGCCAAAACCCTTAAGCTTGGGCTTATCACTGGCCTCAGTGCCTGTTCTCAGCGCTACCACCTCTGCTCTTCCAGCAGGAAGGGGCTGCTGGATTCCTTGGGGAAACCCTGCCCCTTCCACCCCGGTGTTGCATCAGTCTGGATGCTCCTGAGACCAAGGGATCTCCCACCCCAAAGCATCTGACAAGTCACTGTTTTTCCCGTCCTCCATCTCTGCCAGCTCAGCTTGAACCCAGTGCCCAGAGCCTGGTGCTGCTCCTGTGTGGCACCATCCCTGCCCTGGCAAGGGGCTGTTTCCCCAGGCAAGATGCCTTCCATGGAGTTTGGGAAGGGTGCTGAGCATGGAGGGAGATGACTAATCATGTATAAAAAAATCTGATGACAAATCAACCCTCCTGGTTTTTCTCATGGAAAAGGCTCAGGACCTGCAGAGCTAGGTGGAGAGGGAAGAGCTGGAAAAGGCACATCTGGAGAACAAACTACTTGCCAAGCTGTTCTAGAGGAAAGTGTCCCTGCCCATGGCAGGGAGTTGGAACCAGATGGGCTTTAATATTCCTTCCGACCCAAACCATTCCATGATTCTATGGTTTACAATCTGGGACATGGATGTATGTGCTGAAGCAAACTGGGACCACTCATCCGTGTGCTGCTGCATTGGATGGGGCAGGGGCACAGCTGGGCTCTGAGGAGGAGCAGAGGGAAGCCAGGAGTGACCAAAACCCAGGAGCTTAGGGTTGCTCTCTGGGCCTTGGAGAAGGGAGGTTTCTCTGTGAGTCATGAGAGGACCAGAACTGGAAATGTGCAGAGAAAATTGGGTGGGAGCCAAGGAAAAAAATGCCTTGATCCCGGCTGAGGAGTTGTTTTTCACTTCTAATGTTTCCTGGTCTGTGCACTGGGAGAGCCAGGTCAGTGGAGCCTGGAAATCTGTTTCCTCAGTGCTCCAAGGTGCAGAGCAAGTGCAGGGGAGCAGGAGAGGGGTTTGTTGGGGGTCTCCCAGTTCCATTAGTGAGGGGCTGGGATGAGGGAAACCCAGCAGGGGACACCTGCAAGAGATGGGAATACTGTGTCTGGAACTTCCCAGCCTGTCCCTTGGATTCACTTTAGCTCACTTCAGGCAGGATGGTGGAATGTGCAGTTTCTGTTATTTTCCATGCTTCGTGGTGTGTCTGTGGGTTGGCCAAGGCTGGACCCCCCTGAGCTGGGTCAGTGCAGGGCGTTCCTCCTGGGGAGGTCCCGGAGCCAAGTCTCAGCTCCCCATGGCTTCTCCTCTAAGCAAAGCCCCGCCCGGTGCTGGCTCCAGCAGCCGATGATTCCAGCCATGTGTTGGTTGCATGATCCTCCACCAGGAAGCAGCAGCCCCTGGGACGTGAAGTCATCTTGTGCAGCTCAGGAGCTGCTGTAACCACCCTGGAATGTGCCCTCAGATGTTTGCCTTTCGGTTTGAACTGATCAGTTCCTGTACCAAGGTGTCTTTTTGGGAAAAGCCTCTTCCCCATCACACCATATCTCCAGCGGGAGGGTCAGTGGTTCCAGCTGAGGCACAGGGTCAGCTCGACTTCCTGATCAGCACCCATTGGGTTCCCTGCATTGGCCATGGGGGTCACCCTCTTCTGGTGACAGGGACCAGCCCTGCTCCTGTATCCAGCCCTATTCCAATGCCAGCAAAGCAGGGGGATTCACTGTGCCTTGGTGCCCTGCCCCTGTGTGCCTCAGCTTCCCCCTGTCCAGTGTAGGCTCTCAGAGGGCCTTGGTCCTGCCTTGTTCCATAGAATGGTTTGGTTTGGTTTGGAAGGAACCTTAAAATTCAACTTAATTCACCCCCTGCCATGGTCAGGGACACCTTCCACCATCCCAGGCTGCTCCAGCCTGGCCTTGGACACCTCCAGGGATGGAGCAGCCACAGCTTTTCTGGGCACCCTGTGCCAGAGCCTCCCCACCCTCACAGACTGGCAGTTTGGGCAGTGCTGGACTCCTGAAAGTGTATGACAGCCCTTCCACCCCGGAAGGAAAGATTCTGGCTTGGGTTTCTCAGGTGTAGGTGATGGGCCTCTCAGGGCACTCCACAGGCAGCAAAGCCCTTCTGTCCTGGCACCTTTGGTCTGGGAGGAATCTTCATTTGCTTTCAATTTTGGGAGGCACAGTGGCAACTGGGGCACTGCTGGACTCCTGAAAGCTCACAGCATTCCCAATATCCCATCCAACCTTGCTCTGGCAGTGAGAAGCCATTCCCTTTTGTCCTGTCACTCCAAGCCCTTGTCCAAAGTCTGTCTCCAGCTCTCTTGGATCCTCTTTAGGCACTGGAAGGGGCTCTAAGTTCTCCCTAGAGCCTTCTCCAGGCTGAACACCCCCCAGCTCTCCCAGCCATCTCATGTTTGGATGGTTCTTTTCCTGCTGGGCTGCAGTGCACAAACAGAGCGGCAGCCACACATTTAAATGGGGACTTAGTCTTTCAACCTCATCCTTTCCCCCAAACACACCTGGGTCAGTCTCAGACTGGCCCAAGTTTGGGCCAGGGCTGTGCAGGGACCTCCAGCCTGGCCTCAGAGTGCTCCCCAGTCCCTGCCCTCCACACATGCAGAGGGAGCTCTTGCGTGCAAGGGTAGAGACCCTCTGCCTTTTTCCCGGGGATCTGGAGCTACGTTGTGCCTGGGAAGGAGGATTTCAGTGAAACTATGCTTGGGGCTGACTCAGAGCCTCCTACTACAAGTTTCCTGCTGGCTCAGCATTTTTCTATCCCTTCCTCCCTCCCCCTCCCCAGCATTCCCTCTGGCTCCTTGTGAAGATGGTGAGCTCCATTTACTGCCCGTGGAGCTGTGAGAGGCCCCTTCCCCTTGTTGGGGCAGCTCGTGGGCCCTGTGTGTGCTCCCTGCCCACTTGTTCTTCACAGAAACATTGTTTTGGGGTGAGCCTTGCACATTTGGGGTTGATGCACATCCAGCTTTGGCTGTCCAGGGAAAAAAATCAGCCACGAGAATCCAGCCTCTTCCCTTCAAATGCTGGCAGCAGCCCCCAGCCCTTCCCTGGGTCTCTCCCCACCTGTAATTGGGGCCAGGGTTTGCTTGTCCCCATTATCATGGGGACAGGTGGAGACCTTCCCTGCCTGGTGGCATCAGGACATCCCCAGAGCAGCTCCAGCCCCACACACGGCAGATTGGGGGGAGTGGATGTTCACCCTAAATGGGACAGGATGGGTTGGATTGGATGGGCCCAAGCTGGTGCTCACAGCCCTTCCTGACCAGGTTGGGAGCCAAGGGGTAGGGAGAGAGGGAATGGAGAAGCAGGGAGGCTCCGTGGGAATCCAGGGCTGATCCCTGTGCTGCTGGTGGGAAGTTGGCAGCGGAGGGCTGGGTGGAGATGCCCCATGAAGCCCCAGAGCAGCAAGAGATATAAAGCCCTAAAACTGATGACCCAGCAACACCCTCTGGAACATCCCGAGGTGGGGCAGCAGCTCCTGAGACATACATGTCCTGGCCAGAAGCATCCCCAGGCTCTGGCAGGGGATGATGGGTGACTTTCTGCTGCATCCCAGGGAAGTTCCCTCATCCCAACTCCTCAGACAGCTGATCTCCTCGCTCCCTCTAGTGGGACGCCTGCGTGGACTCCTGCCTGAGTCCATGTGGCTCCTCTTGCTGTCCTTCTGGAAAGCCTTCTCTGGCCATGCTGGACCTGGTCCCTGCTCCAGCCCATGTCCCTGCAGCCCTGCTCCCCTCTCTGGTCCCGACAGGAACTGGTACCCGTGGAGGGAGCAGAGCAGGCCCAAGAGACACCCCAAAAGCTTTGTGTGAAGCTTTTTTTCAGATGTGGTGGCTCTATCCAGCCCTGCTCTCCCCGAGGTTTTGTGAGCACACAGATGCCAACAGGTGTGAATTCCTGACGGGGCAGTTCCTGGAACCCTGTTCTCAGCTGCAGCCACATCAGGTGTGTGACCTCTCTCACCTGCCCCGGGAGCACCCGATGCCACTTCTTCCAGTGATCCCACCAGAGCATCTCCACGCTGAGGGGGTGCAGGTTGCCAAGCCAGCCTTCTCCAGGGGGAAGGCTGGGAACCCAGAGGTGATGGGTGTTGAGTTTGTTGTGTTTCTGAGGTTGCTGGGTGTCTGAAGCTGCCTTCAGTAGGTAGGTGCTCAAAGGCACTCAAACTAATTTGGCTTGGCTGAGGTTTTATGTCTGCATCAATAATCTATTTCTATCTTTAGTGTGTGTCTATACTTAATCTGTATCTATATTTAATCATCTATATATCTGGAGGGTTGGTTTCCCAGCCCCGAAAAGCACCACATAGGGTTTTCCTGTCTCAAAACACCTGCATTTGTGCCCCCCAAGCTGCCCAGGTGATGGAAACAACCTGGGGAAGGAGAAAAAACATCCCCTCCGCCCCCGCCTGGAACATTCCGTGATGGACCTGTGAAGCAGAGAGACCTTTGTGTCCCAGCCGCGGTCCTGCCCTTCCCGCAGCCCTCCCTTGGAGCTGGAGGGCTGCTCCAGGGTATTTTTAATCCCCAGTTTTGGTTGCTGTGGTGGGATCCTTCGCCTCGTGAAGGATGCCCGGGGGCAGGGGATGGGATGAGCCCGTTCCCCTCCGGCCCCGAACTGGCATTTGGGGGTTTTGCACCGTGACAGGCACAGCAGGCACGGGAGGGGCAGGAGGCGGCAGCGACCGGGAACTTGGTGGGGAGTGGTCTGAGTATTGGGTTCGGATGTCCTGGGGAAGGGAGGGGAGGAGAAAATGGGAAAACAAGAGGAGGAGGAAAAGGTGGGGAAGAGGGGAGGAAGAGAGAAGGAAGAAGGCAGGGGAGAGGAGAAAGAAGAGGAGAACGAGGAAGGGGAGGAAAGCAACAGCTGGGAATGGAGAGAACAGGAGGAGGAGAGAACAAGAGGGTGGAGAAGCGGGAGGAGAGAGTAGAGGAGGAGGAGGAGGAGAAGGAGAGGAGCCGCCCGGAGCCGCCCGGTCCCGCCCCGGACGGATCTGCCGGAGCCTCGTGGCGGAGCTGCTGCCGAACCGGCCCCGCAGATGTTCCCGGTCCCCCTCCTCCTCCTCCTCCTCCTCCTCGCCCCCGGCAGCGCAGCCGCCGGCCCGGGGATCACAGGCGAGTGTCTGCCCCGGGAGGAACGGGGGGATATCGGGCACGTCCCGGGGGTGCCCGGGGGTCTCTCCCGGCCCCCTGTGGGAGGTTCTGCTGAGCTGGGATGAGTTGGGGGGAAAGGCAGGAGCCCGTATCCAGCCTGTCCCGGGCTTGGGGGCTTCTCCTGACGCCTGTTGTAAGAAGCGAAGGGGAGTCCAGGCTCGGGTGCGCCTTAATCCTGGAGGAAAGCTTTCAGGGGAAGGTCGGGAAGGGACTTGCGGCTTTGTCTCGGCTCTTAGCGCGTTTTCCTGGCAGGAACCCGCGGGCAGTGGCTTTGCCGGCGGAGGTCCGACCTTCGGGATTTGTGTCCCTGTAACGTGGGAGGAGCGTTTCCATGTCGCTGCTCAAAGATTTGGGGGTGTCGCTGGGTCAGAAGCTCAAAACGGCGGAATCCCCCCACCGTGGGCAGCAGAGGAGGGGGGATTCTGCCCTACTCAGGTGGACCCCACCTGCAGAGCTGCCTTCAGCTCTGGGGTCCCAACATTAGAAGGACCTGGAACTGCTGGAGCAAGTCCAGAGGAAGTCATGGAGTTGCTCTGAAGGCTGGAGCCTCTCTGCTCTGGGACAGCTGGGGGTGTTCACCTGGAGAAGAGGCTCTGGGGAGACCTTAGAGCCCCTTCCAGAGCCTAAAGAGACTCCAAGAGAGCTGGAGAGGGACTTGGAACAAGGGATGGAGAGACAGGACACAGGGAATGGCTTCCCACTAGCAGAGGGCAGGATTAGATGGGATATTGGAAGAAATTCCTCCTGGGAGGGTGGGCAGGCCCTGCACAGGGTGCCCAGAGAAGCTGTGGCTGCCCCATCCCTGGGAGTGTCCAAGGCCAGGTTGGAGCAAACTGGTCTAATGGAAGGTGTCCCTGCCCATGGCAGAGGGTGGAGCTGGATGATCTTTAAGGTGCCTTCCAACCCAAACCATTCCGTGATTCATGATTCTATAAATAATTCCCTCCTCAGCACCACTGTCTGTGAGCAGCTGAGCCAGGAAGGGTTCCTGCAGCACCTCCCAGGTGGATGCAGTGGGATCTCTGTAGCCATAAGGTCACTCCTGGTTTCTCTTCCAGCCCGCACTCTTGCTCCCTGCCACTCTGCCGACCTCAGCCCGGCCTCAGGCCGCCTGGTCTCGGCCGTGGGCTGCACTGTGCTGCTGGCAGTGCCACGGCTGCAGGTGGGCACGGCAGTCTCCTGGGAATACAGAGCCGGCACAGAGCAAGGAGTCATCCTCAGCTATGCCTTCGGTCAACCCCCCAGCACCTCTCACCCCTACGAGAACCGCACGAGGTTCAATGAAACGGACCTGTCGCTGCAGATGGTGCTGCAGCCCGGGGACGGCCGGCTGTACCGCCTCAGCTCCGAGCAGGAGGCCACAGACTGGTTCCAGCTGCAAGTTATCGGTGGGTGATGCCATGGCCAACCCTCCTCTGTGGCCTGGGATCCACGGGTTTGCCCGCTGACAGTCCCTCTGTCTCCCCCAGAACCGCTGTCCGAGCCAGAAATCGTGGGCAACTCGTCGGTGAAGGCAGGAGGCAACGCCAAACTGGTTTGCAAAGTCCTGGGAGGGACGGCAGGCTCGTACTGGTGGAAGAAAAACGAGGAGCTGCTGCTGGGGAGTGAGCACATCCAGTTTGTGGACAACAGCACACTCTGCATCGTCAGAGCGTCGATGAACGACAGCGGGTACTACACGTGCGTGGTCAGCAACGCCGTGAGCCAGAACGAGACCTCCTTCCTGCTCCATGTCCACAGTGAGTGGCCATTCCTCCCCCATGTCCAGGGAAAGAAACCCTGGAAATGGCCCCAAAAGAGGGATCCTCTCTCCTGGTGCCCCCATGTCCTGGTGCTGCAGGTTCTTGCTTGGAGGATGCGGGTGGGTGGAGGGTTAAATCCAGTCTGGTGCAAAGCCTGTGGGTTGTCCCCTTTGCAGACTCTGAAAACGTGGTGCTGCCCGTGGTCCTGGGGTGTGTGATCGTTGGCTGCCTCGCAGGTGGGTGCTGGGGACGGGACAGCTGGGTGCTGGGGGGGAGAAGGTGGGTGCTGGGGTTGACTCTACCCTGCCTGCTGCCTGGCTGGTGGGTGCCATAGCAGGTTCTCTGAGCCAGAAGGGATGGGTGAGAGGGTCCCATGTGGCACATCCTTGCCAGGACTTGGCTTTGCCACCCTGACATGCCACAGGCACGGTGCTGGGCTTTGTCACAGCTGTTGTTTCAAGGAGGTTGTCCCCAGTCTGAGGAGGTCATGCTCCCTCTTCCCAGACGCAGGAGGGGAGGTTGTCATTGAAGCCCCTCCTGCATGTCCAGAACAGGCAGGAGATTATATTTGGCTGTCCTGATCCGGGCCAGCCCCTCCCAAAATCCTGCGAGTGCCAGGGGATGTCACATCCCTTCTAGGGTGACAGCCCCAAGCCCTCCACTGTGCTCTGCTTTGGTTTTCTGCCCTCAGAAGGGAAATGTGCTTCCAGCCTTGCTTTTCCTCCCTTTTAGGAGCTGGGGAGTGTGTTTGCTGGCCCATCCCATCCCTAATCCCTGGCAAAATAGGGATTTTGATTCTCAAATTGCCAACTGAAAAAAACCCATGAACCACCTAAGCCTTGACCTGGATGTGGTGGTTTGACTGCAGTGGGAGGTTCTCCCTGGGGCTTGTAGGTGTGCTTTGTTATTGCACAAAGATTTCAGGTTTATCTTGTGAAAAGCCTCCGGGCGCTGGGAAGGTGCTGGAAGAGCTCCTGGCTGTGCTTCTTTTCTTGTCATCCCAACACACTCCCCGTGTCCCAGCTCACACATGGCCAGGGCTGGTGCCTGGTCCCCTCCCCACGTGTTAGTGGAACCTGCAGGGCAGTTTAGGGGTGGGAATGGGGGGGTTTTCCCCCAGAATCCAAACTCCAGCCCTGTATTGGGAAGGGCTGATAGATGCTCCTGGGTCGAGGAGCACCTTCTCCAGGGCATTTAATGGAGGTGATGATGATGGCTTGGAGTAACCTGATTTAGTGGAATGTCTCTGCACATGGCACTGGATAGACTTTAAGGTCCTTTCCAACCCAAACCATTCTGGAATTCTGGGATAATTCTGATGGCTGCTTTGTCCCCAGGTGTCTTTGTCTGGTACAGGAGGACAGATCGACCATGTCACCTCTGTAGGTAAGATGCCTCTACCCCCTCTTCGGGGTGGTCCTGCTACTCCAAAATTTACTCTCTACAAGCCCAAATTTATCCTTGGTTGGACCTGAGCAAGCTGGAGAAGTGGGAGAGCTTGGGGTGCTCTTCCAGCCTCTCCTGGTAAGAGGAGAGTGGGGGGGCTGATCTCCCCACTCTGAAGGCTCTAAGGATTTGCTGCTTCCCTCTGTTTAATCCCCACTGGGATTTACTCTGGAAATATTCTTGATTCCCCTACCCAGAGCCTGATGCTCCTGGTTGCCTTAGCTCTGGAGCACGCTCCATAATGGCTGGGTTTGTGAATACTCCAGAGATTTCTGGGAAGCGAGTGATTCTTGAATTTTTCTCAGAAATTGCTCACTCTGTGTGACCACAAATACACTTGGGCTGTTAACTGGAGCCTGCTGGAGGGGAGTGGGTTCCTGAGGATGGAAAACTCATCCCATGTTTTGGCTGATTGAAAGTAAGAGAGCTCTGGGTGTCTTGTGCAGCCAGATCCCAGGTAACTCCTCCCAGAGGTAAATTGGCTGAAGTAGCTCCTGGAATCTGGAGTAGAGCAGAAGTCCAGGCCTTCTGGGCACTGCCACTGCCAGCATGGGACAACCTGAGCTGCCTGATGCCTCGGGGAAATTCCAAGTGAGCAGCAAACAGAGGACCTGTGCCTGGGACACAGCTCAGATGGAGAACCTTTCTTCTACTTGCAGGTAGAGCTGGAGCAGCTGTTGCCTCGCTGCCCTTCCCTGATGATGGATGTTTCTGGGAGTTCTGGGTGTCCCATTCCATCCCCAGCCTCCCCTGGGCTCACCTCCGAAGTGTTCAAGCTGCTGAAACCCACAAATGTTTTTTGGGAAACATGGGCTTGGACTATTTGTGTTGTGCTGTGCTTCCCCAGGGCTCCTTGTTACTCTCTGGGGAGAGATGGGCACAGCTGTGGCTGCACCATCCCTCTGTCCTTTTCCTGGCTTCTTCCAGAGGCTCTGGAATGGGCCACCATTCCCAGTGGGCAAATGCACAGTCCTGGGGATGCTGGGCAAGTGCTGCTGTGCCAGCCCTGCCTTCCCAGGGCTGGAGCCCCTCACTGTGGCCTGTGCTGCTGTACCAGGGGCTTGCACCGGGTGCCTCTGTGGGCTTTCTATTCTGTTTGGCCCTTGGAGGGAGGAAAAAGGGCAGGATTTTGCTGTGTGTGCATCCAGGAGGGGAGGGAGGCAGGGGAAGGTGGCAGGGAATGGGGGAGCAGCAAATGAGTTCAGTTTTCAAAAGCAAATCCCAAAGAAATCCCTGCAGCCAGCTGATGTTGGGATGCTCCTGAGCCCTTCTCCTCTGTTCTCCTTGAGCTCTGGCAAGATCTGGGGACATCCCTGGGGACATCCCCTCCTCTTCCCAACATGAGCCATCTGTGTCAGCCTTGTGCCAGTGGCAGCTTGTGCTTCCTATTTACTGCTCCCATGGGTGATGGCAGCCTGGGCCTGGTTGGATATGGCTGGCTGTCCCCTCCTGCCCCCTCCAGCCCCAAGCTGCTTCCTCAGGGCTCTCCTGGGCTTTGCTGTGAAGGAGATGTTATTCCTTCCTGTAGAAATGACTGTGGGAGTGCAACGGGCATCTCTAGCCTGGAGAGAAGTGGGTACTCTCCTGGAGTGCTGGACCCCACTGATGGTCACCCTGGGGTGTTTGCACCCCTGTTTCGATCTGATGGGGACAACCCCAGGTCCAGAGTCCTCCCTGGGTGGGTCCCCAGCACCTCTGGGGTGGGCATTGAATGTCCTGATCACTTGGCTTGGAAATCTTTCCATGCTCCAAGCCACCAATCCAGGGGGTGTTTGTGTGCTGGGCTCTTGCCTGCCCAGCTGCAAGGGCTTTCCTGGTTAGGGTGAGGAGAGTGGGAGGTTCATTCTCCCTGGAGTTATCCCTTCTCCTTGGAGGACAGTTCTCCCAGGACAGGCTCAAATCCCATTCCTGAGCTGTTCTGTGCCTCTTTCTGGGGCAAATTGGAAAATTGTGGGAGAGATCACTGGGATGTTCAGGGGCTGGAAGCAACAGGCCATCTCAGCCTGGGATCTCATGGAGCAGTTGAAGGAAGCCAAAGGGTTTGGGTGGAATAAAGGAGATTCCAACCCCACTGGAAGCTGCAGGGCGGGTTGCTGTGTTCCTTGTTGCACTTGCAGGTGTGAAACAAAACACTTTTCTAAGCATTTCAAGGAGTTGTCTGCAAATTGTTTTGGAGACTTTGTGGTTTTTTTAATGTCTGTTGCTGCTAATAAAATTGTGTGCGTTATCCCAGCGGATATTGCTGTGATGTTCAGGGGTGGGAAATGCCCCCTCAGGGTATCTGGAGCCTGTGGGAGTGGCAGGAGGGGCATCAGCCCTTGGTGGGTTGTAGCAGCCCTGGGAATGCTGGATTTATGCCGATGTCCAGCTCTGTGAGGTAATTACTGTGCTTGGGGACAACATTTGCTCCCACTGTGAGGTTCCTGCATCCCCATCCTCTGCCTCACCCAGCTCCTGTGGCAGTGGCAGCCTGGGGGGCTGGGCTGGAGCTAAAAACAACGCAACAACTCAGCTCCAAATCTGGGTGAGGGTATTTTTAACCCGTCTCAGTTGCCTGAGTCATGGGGACCTGGCAAAGCCCAGGGAGGAGCTGCCTCCCAAGGAGCTGGGCTGGGGCTGTCCCAGGGCTTTCTGGGGAGGTTTCACCTTCGAGGTTCATCTGGTGGCCTTTAGGTTTGTGCTCAGCAGCTGACTGTGGTCAGAAAAGCCACCTCTGGGCTGTAGGAAACACCTCAGCGCATTGGAACAGCTGGGAAAACCAGCCTCTGGGAAAGGCTGGGTATGGAGTTCAAACATGTCCTGAGTAAATGAATCCCTGTGTTTGTATCCTGGAGCATGTCAGATGTGCTGGGATGGACCTGTGGAAGACTTTGGCAGCATCCACCTCCTCCAATCCTTGTTTTTGTGCCTTTGTGTCCTTCCTCCACCTTTACTACTGGTAAAACAAGTATGTATTTCAAGTTACTACAGGATTACTCACAGCAAAGCAAGCTTACATGTGTATTTCATGCTACTACCATGTATATCCTTGATTAATCTCTTGCACAAATACCTGTATATTATATATACGTATTTGTAATTGCTGGCAATGTCACCAGTGGAACACTCATCCAACAGCTCCAGGAGCCCGGCCAATGTTTCCTGCATGGATGATCCGTGTTGGAATGTGGAGTCAGGCCACCACCTCCTAGCAGGATCGTGGCTCAGGTAAGAAATTCCTGCAGGGAGAGGCTGGTTTTGGGTAGGAAGTGTCACCCATAGTGACAACATAATCTGACTTCCTGTTTCTCTCCAATCCGTTTTTGCTATCATCCTGCAGCTGGAATGGGGATACAGGTTGTGATTTTCTTGCATCCCAATGGCTAAACCTGCTACAAACCATTGCTTATCTGGGGCTGAAACCATGGAGTGCTCTAAGTCCAACCCTCCCTCTCTTCATTTTAATGTCTACTTTTCTTCTCCATCTTAACTCCTGACAGTCATTGCTTGTGGCTCCTAAGGCAGGTTGTTCGGAGAGGGGTCCAAGGAAAGTGTAGAAAACAGCATTTCCCTCCATTTTCCTGATCCAAGAGGCCTAAGAGCTGGTTGTGATTTTCCTATATGGGAAGGGGGGAAGTGGAAAGGGCTGGGATGTGGATATGACACAGTTCAGCCAGGAAAATACAAAGAGGAAGACAAAAAGAAAGTAAATAAGTGGATAAGGATCCAGATTCTGGCCATAAGGAGTGAGACCTCCCCTGCCCCCATGTGCAGGTAGTACCCAAATCCTGGCCCTCCAAACCTTGTAGTGGGGTGCTGTTCCCCTGGAGGTGCTGTCCCAGACTAAAGGGGACAGGCAGCAGATGGACCTGTGGATTTAGGGGGAAAGCACCCCAAAACATGCCCTGAAACCACCTCCCCAGAGAGTGAGAAGTGACATGTGAATGGGTGTGAAGGTTGGGATGGATGCTTGGGGTTACCCACAAATGTTAAATAAAGAGAGAGACTCCTGCAGCTGCTGATAAAGGTTCTCTACTTCAGGGTTTGCTTTTATAGAAAAAGAAAGGGGGGAAAGTGCATTTGGCCATCTCTGTGTCTGTTTTGTTTAAAAAAAAAAAAAGGCAGAATTGGGTTAATTTCATTGACATTTATTATGAGCCCTGGACCCACTAAACCTTGGGGAAAACTTGACTCATCCAAGTGAGGAACAGCCCAGATCTCTAAGAGCTGGGAACAGTGTCCTTGGTGCCAGACAGAGACATTTCGAAGGACCTGGAAGGAAGAGGAGGGGGGATGTGCTGAGCATCACTGGAGCTGGGCTCTGGTGTCCCCACAGGGGCTCTGCTGCTCCCTCTCCCTGCCCACCCCTGCAAGGCCCAAGGACACAAGACCCCACACTTGGCTGGGGTGACCCTTGTCCCTTTGTATCTCGGGGTGGTTTTGGCTGGGACGAAGAGAAGCTGGTTGAGGGGCAGCAGGGTGTGGTGGCCTGGGGGCTTCCCTGCAGGGCACCCAAATACACCCACGGAGGGGAAAACTGCCAGAAGGTGGGGGTGGATGGGATATTGGGAAGAAATTCTTCCCTGTGGAGGTGATGAGGCATTAGGACAGTTGCCCAGAGAAGCTGTGGCTGCCCCATCCCTGGAAGTGTCCAAGGCCAGGTTGAAACAACCTGGGATAGTGGAAGGAGTCCTTGCCCATGGCAGGGCGTGGGACTGGATGGTCTTTAAATTTTTTTCCAACCCAAATCATTCCATGGAATCCAGGAGGAATTGAGGCGTAAAGGCTTCAGGTTGAGGCTGTAAGGGGGAGCTTTGAGTGGGCTCTCAGGTGTTTTGCCGAATGGGGACCCCCACTAGAACCTCTCACTGAACCCGAGATGAAAGCAGGGGCTGGAGGGCAGCACTGGGCTGCATCTTTCTTGGGGTCTAGGGCTTAAACCAAGGCACAGGATTATTTCCATATCTCACTCTTTTCAAGATAGTGGGAATTCACATGGAAAATGAGAACAAAGGACTCACCTTGCCTGGTCCATGCAACAGCTGTCAGTGTCCTTCCCCCTCCCCTGTGTCGTGTGATCTGTGAAAGGACAAATGATCTGTTCCCAGGCATTGGGGGAACGTGTGAGAGGCAACCAGGGCAGAGGATGGGATGTTGTATCTGAGGTCTGGTGGTTCAGGCTCACCCATGAAGGGAATCAGGCAATGAAGAGCTCTTGAGGTCTTCACAAGAGCCAAATAAACCACTTCTAGATAATCCATGGGACAGAGGGACCCCAGTTTGGCTGGCAGGAGGCACTGGGAGGGGTGGGAGGTGATGAAGGAGGGACTTACAGCAGAGGAAGATGGCGAGGAGCGGGAGGGCTGACACAGCCGCCGTGCTGAGCACCAGGGAGGTCACGTCCACAAACTCAGTGCATCCTTCTTCTGCTTCCAGAGGCACCAGGCATTGGCACAGAGCAGAGGCACAGAAGGAGAAAAGCAAGTTGCCACCGTGAAAACACCCCTCCCCCCCCCCAAATTAACAATAACAATAGACAGAGGGTGTCAGAACTGAATTTTGCTTCTGTGAAGATTTTGCTTCCCTGAAGCTCCAGGTTTTGTTTTTTTTTTTGGAGCAGGTCTACCTCCAATGGCTGAACAGAAGGGATATGGGGATTACATGAGCTATAGCCTTGGGGTGGAGCATCCCTGCTCACCGTGGCGCTGGTGGATGTGCTTGATGAGGAAGGAGGCCGTCAGCAGCACCACGAGCACCGCCCCGGGAGCAGCGTAGCCCATCGTGCGCTGTGCTGAGGGACACGGAGAAAGGGAGGGGAATGCGTGTCTGCAGATGTGCATGGGGATCTGGCTTCACCCAGGGTCTGGTACAGGATCCACCAGCCTTGAGTTAGCACGGGAGTTTTCATTTTAAAAAGCTGGGGATGAGGTTTCAGGCAGGAGAACTCCTCCATGGACCAGTTTTGTCCATCCTCCCTCACCAGTTTTGCTCCTCAGTTGGGTGAAATTTGTGGGCTGGAAGATCACGGTGGTGGACACCAGGAAGGTGAGCACGATGAGGTAGGCCAGGACGATCTCAGGCAGGATGATGGCAACAGAAGGGCCTGAAAGACAACAGGATGAGGCGAAGAACCTGATCTGACACTGCCCACCTCCTTCATCACTTCATGTCCCTTTCCCACCCTCTCCTGACTCCAAGCCTTTCCTTGCAGGCAGCCTCTCCATCCCTGGGTCATTTTGCTGCCCTTCTGTGACTCATGCTGGAAAAGGGCTCTGGGGAAAGGGCAGTGACTGTATTAGTTGTACAGGTGGGTGTACAATCCACATAGTGGTCCAGCCCTGCCCTATCTGCAGGTCACACATGGGGAACACACATATTGCTCCAGAGGGGAATACCTCCCGTGTTTCCCAGTGGAACCTCCCCTCTCCAGCTCTGTCTTCCTCTCTGACCCCCACAAGACTGAACATCTCCCATGGGGTCTTTGCCCCACACTCCAAACCGCCCCACATCCCCTCCTACCTTCCTCCCACATCCAGAGGATCCCGGCGGTGCTTTCCAGGACGGAGGCGACGCACACCAGCCCACAGGTGTAGGCGCTGAGCCACCTCCACAGATCCCCCCCTAAACACCCAGAGCAGTGGGGGGGTGATGACTGGGACTCCCAGGAGTCCTTTGCCAGCTCCCACCCCTTCCTCAGGGTGGGATGCACCGTCCCCACCCAGGATGCTGTGGAGTATCCCAGGAGCGGGGGGGGCGGGGTCCCATAGCAGTGCTCCTCCCTCTCCCCCACCAGACAAGGGAAATGGGGGTCCAGCTCCCCCTGACTCACTTATTCTGAGCTTTTCAGACTGGCAGGCAGGGATAATTAATCCCCACGCAGAGACAACAGCGAAGACCACAGAGACCACCGCAATCCTCAGGGTGTCCTTCAAGGGACGGGAGAGACCTGGAAAACAACAACCCCGAGGAGGCAGGAGTCAGGACACTGGTAGGACCAGCACAGATGGCTCTGAGGGCTGCAGGGCTCCTGCATTACCAGGGCAGATTCCATTTATTTGCCTGCTGGTGGCCAAATCAGCACCACGAAATGTCCAACCTGGGATGGGTGCAGCTCACAGGCTTCCCAGCCACCACCCCTTGCCCCTGTCCTGCTCACCATCATCTTGGCCAAGGGCCATCACTTGAGACTTGCTCCAAGAAGGAATGACCAATCTCCTGCCAAGGACCGTGCCTTGGTGGGATCAGAGACTGGGAATTGCTGCTGATCATCCTACAATGGGGAGCCCCTGTCAACAGCATGTGGGCACCCCTTCACGGAAAGGATGGCCAGACTGTGGGGGTTGGAGGCAGAACAATGGGATGGAACCACTCAGGGATCCCCAGGGAAGGGTAGGGAGCAGGAAGAGTGATGGAAGGTGAAACCCCATCACCTGTAATGGTGATGTTCAGGGAGGCCTCTTGCCAGCTTATCCCATTGCTGGCATTGCAGGAGTAGGAGCCACAGTCCGACTTCTTCACTGGCCTCAGGAACAAAACACTGCGGCTGTTGGAGAGGCGGGCACCTCTGTCTGGGGGAAGGGGCTGCCCGTCCTTCTTCCAGGTGATGGTGTCCACTCTGCCCTCTGCCACCTCACAGACCACCTCGCCACTGGCCCGGGCCATGAGAGCACTGCTCTGGATCTGAGGGCGGGACACGGGCTCTGGGAAAGGAACAGAGACACCAGCACTTCCCTCAGACACAGAATCCTGGAATGGTTTGGGTGGGAAGGAAGCTTAAAGCTCAACCAGTTCCAACCCCCTGCCGTGGGCAGGGACATCTTCCACTCTCCCAGGTGGCTCCATCCTGGCCTTGGACACTTCCAGGGATGGGGCAGCCACAGCTTCTCTGGGCAACCTGTGCCCGTGGACATGACCTGGGGCACCTGTGACAGGCACTTGGACTGCAACTGTCACCACAGCATCCACCACAGGTGCCTTTCCCTTGGGAAGTCCATCCTGATGCTGTGCTTTCCAGGACTGCGCTTTTTTATTTTCCAAGCTAATTTCTTTTAATGGATTTGGGTAAATACAGAGCATTTTAAATTGTGCCAGGAAATGAGAAAAAAAGGCAGAGAAGGCTGCAGATCCCCTTCGGATTACGTGTGGTCAGGAGGAGAGGTGGGTGGGGAAGGGCTGCGGTGGCATTATGGCCACGGCATTATTAGTGCGAGGACAGATAATGCCAGAGCAAATTAAGGAAATTGCTGGGAGCAATAAGAAGCAACTTCTGGGCTATTTCGAGTGCCTCATATCTCTGTGGCAGCAGCTGGCGCCAGCAGACAGGCCAGTGTGGGCTGAGATGGGGGCTGTGGCTTCTCCATAAATCCCTTGGCAAAGGGATCGGTGTCCTTGGCAAAGTGCTGGAGGTGGCAGTGGATATGCAGCAACCCATCAGTCCCTCTGCCTTCCCTCCATCATCCCACTTCTTCCATCCTCCTACCAGTCCCTCTATCATCCCACTGGTCCCTTTGTAACTCCAGTAACTCCATCATCCATACATAATCCTACGGGTCCTCCATCCTGCCACCAGTCCCTCGGATATCTTCCATCCTCCTACCAGTACCTCCGTCCTCCCAGTGGTCTCTCTGTCCCTGCACTGAGAGTGGAAAACAAGGGAGGCACTTGCCTTTCCAGGGTGGAGCCCAGCCAGGCTTCCTAGAAGGTCTCCTTGGGCAGCACCACCAGACCTTCTCCCCTAGGACAGCTTGGGAACCTCTTCCCAAGGTCTCCTTGGTACTGACTCTGTGTATGATGGGTTCAAACAAGCTCAGGACTGGCTCATCAGCCTGTGCTCAAATCCCTTCTCCAACCCCCCCGATCTGGCCAATGGTCCATGAACAGTCAAATTCCATCACGGCTCTGCTAGTATCCATCACCCTGCTCCTCCCTCCCATACCCACCACTCACTGAGGACTTCCAGCAGGATTTCCAGGCTCTTCCTGTCTCCTGCATTGACAGTCACCCTGTAGATGCCACTGTCACTTTCCTGGACGTCCACCAGCATGAGAGATCCATTGGATGGATGGAAAACAGCTCTCCCCACGTAGGGCACACGGATGGCTGCAGTGGGAGCCCCTCTGCTGTGCTGGAGGATGGTGTGAGAGTTGGTGCCATTGAGGTATTCCCACCGTGTGGAATCACTGTGGGTGATGTTATCCAGCCCAGGGAGCAGCACAGAGGATCCCATGGCGGCAGCTCTTCTGTGAGGAGGTCCTGCTGCTTCCACAGCCTGATGGAATGGCACCAGCAGCCCTGGGGGGAGGGAGAGGGCCAGGGATGGGGCTGGGAACAACCTGGACTAGGGAAAGGTGTCCCTGCCCATGGAAGGAGGCTGGAACTGACTTCTTCTCCTTGAAGTTTTGTCATCCTGACCTCGTCACGGCTCATTCCAAATTCGTAGGATCCTGGAATGGTTTGCCTTGAAGGGGCTTCAAAGCTCATCTTGTTCCACCCCCCTGCCATGGGCAGGAACACTTTCCGCTAGACCAGGTTGCTCCAAGCCCTGTCCAACCTGTCCCTGAACACTTCCAGGGATGGGGCAGCCACAAAATTCCTGGTTTGGGGTTGAACATGTTCACACACTCCCAGCAGTGAGGGATGAAGCCATCTTTCCAAAATTCCTGGGCTCATCATGACTTGGGCTCTAACAGGTGCTCATGGGCTTTAAGAGGAGCTGCTGTGGAAAGGTCACAGCTCCCATTCCCCCTCCAAAAATGAGGATTCTAGGAAAGTTGGGCAGAAATCACTACTGCAGTCTGATCTTGTAAAGTGGATTCTTTAAAAAAATCAAAAGGTGAGGTTAAAGTTTGAGGGGAAAGGGAAAGCAAAAGGGAAGACAAAGGGGGAGAAGGAGGGATCCCAACCTGTCCCCAAACACCTGACCCCAAACACCCACAGCCATATTTCCCAACAAATAGGATAGCATGAAAACCTCTTCCTGGCTCCTGTGGCTCCAGAGCCTGGCAGTGAGGAGCAGGGATTGTCCCAGGAGGGATCTGCACAGCCTGTGTTTGCTCTTCTCAGCTCCTGCCCTGATAAGCACCTGTTCACCTGCATTCCCACTGCACCTGCAGAGACAGCAAACAGCCCTGGAAACTGTCCTGCTGCTCCCACTGAGATTGTCCCTGGGGATTTTGCAGCACAGGTGAGAGAAAAATAGGTGGGACAACCCAGGTAAATCAAATTCACCCAGTGATTTTAATTTCTTATGATTTTGAAAAACTAGCTATTTTTGTACCTTCCTGTCCCCCAAACTGTAGATATGGATGGAGAAAAAATGATGTAATGACTAAAAATCCATGTTATCTGGGAAACACTATTTATACAGAACACGTACATTAGCTGAAGGAAAGACAAAACACTTCATCCCAGGCATATCTGACAGTTGCAATTGCTAAAGCTCATCCTACAGACACTCAGAGCTCACTGACACCATCCCAAAAGCGAGGTATAGGGTCATGGGGTTTTCTTTCTGCTTTAGATGCTCATCCTGAAAATCTTTGTACATTGGGAACTGGCACAGAGAAGCTGTGGCTGCCCCGTCTCTGGAAGTGCTCAAGGCCAAGTTGGATGGGGCTTGGAACAACCTGGGATAGTGAGAGGTGTCCCTGCCCATGGCAGGAGGTGGAACAAAATGGGCTTTAAGTTCCCTTCCAACCCAAACCATTCCATAATTCTATTTGTTTCAAGGCAGCCAGTATCTAAAGAGCACAGTGACGTTGCTTACGTGAGTATAACTGAAACAAAAGTTGGTTTTCTATATATGTTTTAATATATTTAACATAAACGCATATATTAACATATATACATATATTTTTGTGTTATTACTGTTATAATAGGATAAATCTGGCTGCAGCTGACTTTTATCCCTGGAGCTGTGCCTGGCTTTTCCACCTCCTCTGTCCCTGGACACACACACCCCTTTCCCTTCTATGTTAAGCCTTTTATCCCACCTAAAAACTCTTGTTCCAAAGCTCCATCGAAGCCTCTCCGGGGCTTTGGAGCAGGCGAGGACCTGGCGCTGGCTCCCAGCACAGCCCAGCCCAGCCCGGGGCCACCTTACCTGCGAGGAGCACCCAGGGGATCCCCAGCAGCCCCACGGGATGGCACGGCAGCATCTGCCAAGGCAAAAAACAGCCCCAGATTGTCCTGATTTAAAATATCCCCTTGGAATTCCACGCTGGGATGAAAGCAACAGGTGAGATTGTACCGTGAGGATGGATTGCCGATGCCGCGGATATTCCAGGCTGTTATCCAGTGGCTCCTCTCCCTCTATGCCGCCTCCTCCTCCCGGGAGCCTTCCTGGCAGCAGTGGCAGCTCCCGCTCTTGTCCCCGCGCTTCCAACACCGGCCGCTCCCAAGGGTGGGAAGGCAGAGCTGCCGATGGCTCCGGCGGCTCCCGGGGCAGGGCAGGGGGGGGTCTCACAGGAATGTGAATTACAGGGGACATCCCACACCTCTTGTACGCCCCAAGGCCAGAAGGACCGTCCCTGTCCCTTTCCCACAACTCCTCTCCCACCCCATCCCAGGTTTTGGGGGGAGGGCAGAGGCCCAGCCTGGCTCCAAAACACTTGTCCCACTTTTCCCTCCATCCCTTGGAGGTGGGCTGGGAGCATCCACGTCCCACCGTCTTCCTGCAAAGGGAATTTAACAAGAGACACTCCTGGGATCAGGACCCGGGGACCAGGTGTCACCTCCAGGCTGAGGAGCAGAGGGATGAGGGGCTGGGAAAGGTTTGAGCTCTGGGTGAGTGCTGGGAAAGCTTTCCTGCCCTGCTGAGCACAGCCTGGCCCCTCGGATTCCCATGGAGCACCAAAGGCAGATGCTGGGACAGGAGAGCCAGGGAAGCATCAGGTGCGTGGATGGGGATGGTTGGACAGCACCAACACGGCGGCACCCGTTGGCTCCATCAGCCCCCGAGGGAGCCCAGCCTCCAACTCCCACCTCCCAAAGCACTTCCCACGGTGTGCCGTGGCCAGCTCAGCACTCGCCTTCCCATCCCTTTTCCTGCTTCCTCACGCTTTCTTCCACCATCTGCCTCCTTCCGAATAAACCTGCTTGTAATTACTTCTCCCCCACTGTTACATCCATCCTCAAAGGACAGAATCCCAGAAGGGTTTGGGTTGGAAGGGACCTTAAAGCCCATCCTGTTCCACCCCCTGCCATGGGCAGGGACACCTTCCACTGGATCAGGTTGCTCCAAGCCCCAGATGAGGAGTGAAGCTAAAAATGGAAACAATTTTCAGCTGTTTTATCCTGTGCTGTGCGGAGACCAAAGGGGATGTACCAAAAAGGAGGGTGAATAGAGGCAGCAAATGTGTGTGGGGATTGCTCAGGGTACATGAGAGGAGGGAGAAAAGGTCCCAGTGGCAAACGAGACCAAGCTGGGGACCCTGGGACATGCAGATGGGAATGGATGATCCCCCCCACCTTCTGTCTGGGTGCCACCAGTCTGGGTTGAGCTTGGCTGCCTACAGACACTCTCAGATGCCCCTCACATCATTCCCACTCCCTGCTCCACCCTTTGCCATGATGGACATCACATCCCACAGCTCCTTAAAAACAGCCACAGAGGTTTTGAATAGCAATTCCTGGGCTTTTCCAAAGAAACGCATCGGCAGCACTGGGAGCCCCGAGGCCCGATTGGGATGGGACTCGTAGATTTTTAAACACCAATTTCTGGCATCTTGTGCCATCGTGTGGCCAAGGAAAGCAGGAACAAGGAGAAGCCAACGGGCGCAGTTACTGCTCCCTCTATGCATTCCCCCCCCTTTGCTGGGTAAACCAGATTTATCTTCAAGTTTACCACTGCTTAAATATATATTTCTTAAGCTGATAACTTTATAAATCATTTATTTGAAGACTTGATTTCGTAGTTTTGAAAAGTCTTAAACACATATATTGGATGTCCAGGATGGGGAGGAAGGAGAAAGCAGTTCAGTTACTGGCTGAAGGAACTGGAAAAGCTGGATTACAAACCTCATGACAGCCCTGCTCTGAAATACGGACCAACAAACACCTGGATGGGACAGGTGGCACCTGCCACCATGTCCTGCTCCTCCACAGGACATCTGGATGCTCAGAAGCTGCCCAGGAAAAATTTAGCCCTCATGGAAGCGTGGAAAGGCGAAATAAGATGGAAACACAGTTCTCTCCACTCCTCATTTCTCACAGGGATGGGTAAAGGACTTGAAATACGAAGAAATGTGTTTTTTCTACATCCACTGGGAACTCTTTTCCCTACAACAGGTTACAGAGCCCCCATGAGAAGGGGGCTGGTGTGGGGTTGGTCCATAAAGGGTTGGTGTCTGCAGAGCACAGCCTGAAGCAGCTGCAGGCATCACATTCCTTGGCACAAAGGCATCTATCACCACAGTGTCCTCAGGACCCTTGGGTGGAGTGTCCCTTGTACTACTCCTGCTTTGAGGTCTGCTCAGAGCAGAGGGAACACCCTAAAAAGGATGAAAAATAACCAAATCCTAAAATGCCCTCTTGGTTCTGAAATCCCAATGTTCCTGTAACAATGAGATTTGCTTTTGTTCCTTTCCCCAGTGGCCCTTTAATGTGCCAGATCCCAATTTAACCCTCCAGCTCCTGGGAGTTGAAAGGCACCTCTGATACCTTTGGAGCAGGAGAATTTGGGGAAAAAAACATAGCCAAAGGGTCAGGCTTGTACAGCAGGCAGTGGCATGGTGATCTCACACCAACTCCTTAAGAGAGGATGGAAGGGAAGGCACAGTGGAAAGTTTGTCGGCAAATATTGTGGCTGCTGACCCTTCAACATAAGCACAGTACAACAGAGGGAACAGCATGGCAGTACTGGAAATCAAGTGGGAATTCCATCTCTCATCTAATACAGTTGTCTCTGCTTCTCAACATGCAGATCTTGCTGCTTCCCTTTTCCTTCTCTCAGCTAAACCTTCTCAGAAATGCTCAGAGTACTCCAGGATGTGTCCAGGCCCCCTCTCAGGCAGCATGGCTTGGATCAGTGACAAGGAGAAGATCCCAAAGATTTCCATTCTGCTCTACTAAAAAATCCCTAAAACTGCCAGCTGAAAAAAAAAATCTGAACAGGGAATAATGCAAAGCTCCCAAATCCTGAAGGCACTTGCTAGGAGGAGCACATCCCAAGGTGGGATTAACCAGAGCTGAGCCACACTGTAAAGGCCAGGCTGGGAGCACAGACAGCGAGAGCTGACGGTGCTCAAAGGAAGAGTGTGGTCCCAAAAAGGTCTCACAACCTTTGGCTTCCACCTGCTCCCTCTCCTGAGCAGGCACCAGGAGCTGCTTGGAGACGATGCAGGTGTCTGAGGTATGTGCAGTGTCTGTCGTGGTGAGGCACTGGCACGGTGCGCTTGGAGCACGTGGGGAGGCACCAGCACCCCTGTCCCACCTGCAGCTGGGACTGGGGGCTGCCTGCCCCTCCTGCAGATGGGATTGGGCACTGCCTGCCTCTCCCAGAGGTGGGACTGGGGACTGGCAGCCCCTCCTGGAGGGCCAGGCTAGGCCTGGAGCCCCAGCAGCCGGGCCGTGTTCAGCACGTCGTCCCTGGTCAGGTAACAGCCACAGAGCTGCCGGTACCCTGTGAACGCTTCCCGGCCGTGCAGGACACGCCAGTTATCCACAAACAGGGCCTGCAGGAAAGGGAAAAGGTCATCAGGAGGAGGGCAACCACAGCAAGGAGGGCCAGGACCCTCTGGCAGGACAGGTCCTGGTGATCCCTGGAGACTGGAAGAGCAGGTAAGGGTGTGCCACGGTGGGCATGACCCTCCTGTTCAACACCATGAGGCTACAGTTGGGTGTGCCGTGGGATCCAGCACAGCTGTTTCACCTGGAGCCAGGAGTTGTGCTTAAAAGATGACAGGCAGTAAAGCACAAACATTCTGGGCTGTTTCTCTGCTTCTACACTGGAGAGGTTGGGCAGTAGTTCACCAGCAACAGCCAGTGGCCATCTTACAATCCCAGACTGATTTGGGCTGGAAGAGACCTTAAAGCTCATCTCATTCTACCCCCTGCCATGGGCAGGGACACCTTCCACTATCCCAGGTTGCTCCAAGCCCTGTCCAACCTGGCCTTGAACACTTCCAGAGATGAGGCAGTGTCAATACCCATGTAAGGGGTCAAATGTAACCTCAGAACTGTAATTTAGTTCCATCAAAACAAACCTTCCTTCTGGAAGAAATTAAAGGCTGAACATTATGTGTTTCAGCCTCTCTGCTCCCAAAAATCTTCAATTCATTGAATGGAAAGATCCCCCTCCTCTCCCGGAGCTGGGACTAGCTTTCCACTGAGGCAGAGCTTGAACCAAACATCTCTGCCCTATCTGGAGGCTCATATTCCTTTAGGAAACCAGGAACACACACACACACAGAGGCCACTACTGCAACCCAGGCCACCTTAAAGAGCTGTAGAGAGGCAAACTCCCACATACGGAGCTTTCGGCTCAACAGCAGGTGGAGCATCCTGCTTCCTTCCCCGGACCAAACCCACGGAGCCAGCTCCAAGTCTCACCTTGCCTGGCTTCAGCTTGACCCACAGCTCATTCTCTGGCCTCCTGAGCTCAGTGGTGAGGGCACGGTGAGCGTGGTACCAGCGGCGCACCACGTCGTACGGCACCGTGTTGATGACGGCACGGTCATAGTTATTGTATCTATGAGGAAAAAGGAGGGAAGAGATGGCCCAACGTGGCTCCAGGTGCTTCCAAGGGAACACCAGGGGCCTGTAGGATTAGGCAGTATTTAAGGGAGGCTATGCTGCATGCACAGGACTGTTAGGAATACACAACACCGGGAGCAAGAGGAGTTTACTGTCAAGTGTAAACTTGTTCTTCCTGGTTTTCCATGGTGAGACTAAGGGTTGTTTAGAATGAAAGCAGAGAAGACAACCTCCAGCACTGAGCCAAGCTGCAATTTCAAAAATCAGCCCAAATTTCCTCTGGAAGGGATCAGTCTGTGCTCTCCCTGTTCCCTGCACGCCAGGATGGCTTCTAGGGGCTTCCCCACACAAGGGCTGAGCTGCCTCTCAAGTGGAGTGGGATGAAGCCATGGAGCTGAAGAGAGGCTGCCAGGAGTGAAAAATCAAAGCCCAGCACCAACATCCACCTTCATATCAGCAGTTCCTCTAAAGCTGGAATCCTCCCTAAAGCCTGGGAGGACCACAGGGCGTTCCCACGGTTTCATTTCCGCCCCTCAAAAACACAGTGATTTTATTTCCCTGGAGCTCCTGGCAAACCACAGCCACACCCCCCATCCCTCACAGACGTTACCTGATGAGGTAAAGCTCGTTGTTCCAGGGGTACACGTTGAGCACGGGCCCCACCCCGATCATGTGGTTGTGGCAGCCCCCCACGTTCTCCACGTACTCGTGTTTCAGGGGCACTTTGCTGAGCAGCTCGAACTGCTCCGGGGCCCGGCGCAGCACCTGCTCCGCCGCGTGGAAACCGTCCACCAGCAGCGTCCGCCCGCCCGTGCCCTCGTGCTTCAGGCAGTGGAACACCTGGATGCTGCAAGGGAGACAGAATCCAGCAGGGAATGACAGTGGCTGCCTGTCCCATGGCCAGGAGATGCTCCCCCAGGGATGCAGGCAGGTGTAGTGGGTGCTCTGCCTGTACTCCGCCGTGGCTCTAGGCGCAATCCCAGGGGTTTTCCTGTGTGAGGAGGCAGCAAACTGCCTGCACTGCTTCCCAAAAGCAGTGACACAGGGCTGGGAGACTTCAGGTGCTGCAGGATTGGGCCTGTGCCATTCCAAGTCACAAACCCAGAGAAGCTGTGGTTGCCCCATCCCTGGAAGTGTTCAAGGCCAAGCTGGAGCAACCTGGGACAGGGAAGGTGTCCCTGCCCATGGCATGAGATGGAACTGGACGGGTTTAAGATCCCTCCCAACCCAAACCTTTCTGGAATTCTGTGATCAGACAAGTCCCAGAATTGCTGTGTGACCAGCAGTATGAGCCATCAGCAGCTCTGGAGACAGCCTGTGCTGGTGGGAAAGGCATTGCCCTGTGCCTGGGAAGGAGCAGCAGCAGCAGCACAACGTACCCACAGGGCTCCTGGAAGTAGGTGGTGTCCGTGTGCCGATCCAGGGCCAGCTTGGTGTAGGCTGTGTCTCCCCGGGAGAAGTCAGAGGTAAAGTACCACATCCTGCCATAAATGGTCTCCCTGGAAAAGAGGCAGGCTGTGGAGCAATGTGGAGACAGGACAGACCCTGTCTTGCATTCAAAGTTACTCCCCTGCATCCTAAGCACAGTGTAATTAAAGCAGAACCACTTAAAATTTAGAGTCGAGAGATGATGTTTAATCCCTCTTATAGTATTCAAATTCCTCTCTTTTCTCTCAAAAACCTCGTGGTGACAGTTTTGCTTCTTGTCCACAAATGTTTCCCCACATCTCCATCAAATCACTTAAGCGACACGAGGAGCTGATCAATGCAGCCAGTCCTTCCTTGTGTCCACACAGGGTTACCCAGTAATCCCATTTCTATTTCCAGGACCCTGTGTTTTCAACCCCCCCACCCCTACAAACATGCACAGAAGGGAAGGGACAGCAGGCAAGGACAAGCAGCACTCGGGGCTATAGGAGACAAAAGTTGGCTGGATATTCCCTGGAGCCCCTCATGTCTATCTGGAGTGATCATTCATTAAACAAAAAATACTCCTTTTCCAAGGCAAGTCAAACTGTTTCTGCAGCTTGGATAAACTCCAAACTCACCCCTCAGGCCTGCTATGCTTGGTGGTGTTTTACACAAAGCAGGAACAGTTCTCACTGGCTTTGTTTAGTGAGAGCTGTGGCTGGTTTTTGATGTCCCTGGCTCCCAGGGCCAGGCTGCCCTCCTGACCCCTCAAGTCATAACAGGAAATGTCTCTCCTTGCAAAACTCTGCTCTTCCCAGACAGCCACTTCCTTCAGTCCCTTCTCTCTGCCCAGTCCCACTATCACAAAAGCCACTGTATGCTCCCAGGGCAGCCCCATAACCCAGTGACTCCCAGCTCTGCCATAAAAGGGGGCAGATCCCACAGTGGGATCCTCCATCCCAGGTCAAGTGGAGTGGCTGGAGGTTGCAGAAGGCCCAGAGCTTTTTGCAAACCAGGCCATGCCACACAATATACAGGATGAGGAGGCAGCACCTTTCCCAACAGAAAGTTTACCGTTCCCAGCTCCCCTTCCAGGACAGCCCCAGGTACCTGATTATGCTGATCCTTTCTGCCAAGATTTCCGTGTCCTCTTTGGTGGGAGCGACGTTCTCCACAAAAGCAATCCCGTACAACAGGAAGTTCTGCAGGAATTCCTTCAGCCCCTCGTCTGTCTCCAGGAAGCTCCGGCAGTCGATGGAGGGGACCTGGGCTTGCTGGTAGATCTCTGCATTCCAGAGGATCCGTGGGTGCATGACCTGCTTCTTCTGCCCCTCGTAGCTGTTCTTCACCAGCCACTCCAGCCCGTACCGTGTCACGTGGCCATCTGGCCCTGGGACATGGGACAAGGGCACAGTCACCAAAATCCCATTCAACAGCCCGGGATCATGGTCATGGCATCCCTCAGCCAAGGCAGGTCTCACCCTTGTCCCCTGGCTCTTTGCAGCCTGGTGGCACCCATAACATTATCTGTAAAGCCACTGTAAAGTCCTGAAAGAATTGTTGTTGCTGCAACAACCCCAAATTTGGGGTGGCTGCAACTCCTTCCCAATTCAGGGCTGCAGCAACAACAAGTTCAGGTGGCTGCAATCCCCTTCAAAAATTCAAGGCTGCTGCAACCACTTCCAAACTCAGGGCTGTTGCAACTCCCTCTGAATTCAGGGTGGCTAAAACTCTCTCCAAATTCAGAGCTTAGTGGTTTTGGCTTACAGGACTCTGAGGAGAAGCAAAGCTCCGAAGTTAAGCCCTTGAATAAAGGTAAGCTCCACCAAAAGGAAGAAAACAGGTGGGACACTGAGAGGAAACGATGGAAAACGGGCATTGTGATCAAGCATGACACCAGCTCAAGCAGGACCGGGGAAGGCAAAGAGAACCAACCATGTCTTGGCCCACCTGTTCACCTCCTGCGCTTCTGGGGTGTTCAACCAAACCAAGCAAACACTCAGACACTGCACACACACATTTCTACCCAAAAACCAGCCACAACTTAAGGCTGAGGCACATTTACAGTAACAGCAGTGCTTCAAACCAGATCGGCACCCTGCCAGCCAGCCGCTCATTTTGGGACAGTGCCGCCCTGCCCCAGAGCAAAGCCGAGCGGGATCCGTCCCCCAAAGCACCAAGGGCGGGGGTGTCGTGGCACTCACAGGTGAGGAAGAGCGTGGTGTCGTCCACTCGGACGGCCTGGGGTCTGATGGCCAGGTCCACGCTGGCCGTGTCCAGGCTGCGCTGGTTGGTCTTGGTGTTGTAGCAGGAGGCGGAGCGGCAGTGATCCCGCAGCCACACGAAATCCAAGCGCATCAGCGTGTCCCCACACCTGAGCTCTGAAAGGACGGCATCAAGGGATGCTTTGGGGCAACAGGGGGAAAAAGCAAAGCCCAGAGCCCACAGGTTATGGTCCCACTTATAGGGAATGCAGAGGCACTTCTTGACATAAATTGACACATGAGGAAGACGAGGCAGAGGATCTTATTGAAGGCCTGGCTGTCAGTGACCTCACCAGATTCTCTTTTACCAAGTCTACTGGAGATCTCCTAGAATCATCCCAGAATACTTTAGGATGAACAAGACCTCAAAGCCCATCCTGTTCCACTCCCTGCCGTGGGCAGGGACACCTCCCACTATCCCGGGTGGCTCCAACCTGGCCTCAGACACTTCCAGGGATGGGGCAGCCACAGCTTCTCTGGGCAGCCTGTGCCAGGGCCTCCCCACCCTCACAGGGGAGAATTTCTTCCAATATCTATCTAACCCTGCCCTCTGGCAGTGGGAAGCCACTAAACTGCAACATCCCCTCCTGCAGCAGGAAGGAGCATGGCTGACACCCACTCTGGTCCCAGCCCTCCCTTCCTCCATCATCTCATCAACAAGTGGCAAATTCAGAGCTGCACATCACAGACTTGTAGAGCCGCAGCACAGGAGTGAAGACTCAACCAAAACATCATAAAGCCTTGTTCCACCTTGGGACAGTTCAGGGATACTCAAAGCCCTTCAGAAGGACCAGCACAGACAACGGGAGAGCCCTTCCTGCTCTAGTCCCACTCAACTTTGAAATGCAGACATCCAAGGTCACTTTACAGTGGGAAAACATCCTTTCTTGGGGCCGCTGTGTAAAGCACTGAGCAATTTCCTTTTCTTCTAAGTGACCTGGAGTGCTGAGGTCTAACTGGCCTCAATAGCACCACCTCAGAGAACCTGCCCCAGTGGGGGCAGGAGAGGTGGGCACACATCAGATCCCCCCCCGCCTGTCAGGAGAGCCCCAACACGGCACAGAACACGGTGCCTGACAGGGCAGGGCTCAGATGCACTTTCTGAGCTGGAATCCCTGGATCTGCTTTCTGATCTGACATTCCTTGCTTATCATAAAAGACTTGCCAGCAGCAGACAAGCCTGCTCTGCCCTGCCTTTGGGAAATCTCCAAGGGAAGCAGCATGCATCCCCTCCAAGGCTGCTTATTTCAGAAGGAAAAGCCATTGCTCCCAGGGAACGAGGGCTGGAATCTCTCACCCCCCAGCCCAGGCAGCCCCAGGAGCAGGAACACCCAGCCCCAGCACACCTACCGAGATGGTCCCCGTGCAGTTGCCAGGCACAGCGCAGGGACTCGGGGGCTGAGTGGTGGAGACGGGCCAGGACAGTCCTGGTGCCAGTCCTGGTGCCAGTCCTGGTGTCACGGCACGGCCCCGGCTGGTGACATCTGGAGCTCCCCCGACCCCAGAGCAGCCAGGGCAGCCTCCAGCACCACATCCTGGGAACACAGAAGGGAGAGGGGAGGCAACAAGGTGACTCAGCTGCACCACTGTGTCTTAGATAAACCCAGCAGGACACAGCCCTGAGGAGACACAAAGGGGAGATCCTGGGATCTGGGAGGGGGGGTTGCCCACAGAAGCTGTGGCTGCCCCATCCCTGGAAGTGTCCAAGGCCACGTTGGAGCAACCTGAGATAGTGGGAGAGGTTCCTGCCCATGGCAGAGGATGTCGGATGAGCTTTAAGTTCTCATCCAACCCAAACCATTCCATGATTCTATGATTTATCAGGCAAAGTATTCCAGCTGTGTTCAACACTCTTGGGCAACACAGTGGCAAAGCCTCATCTCTGCAGGTCTTTTCCCCCCTCCAATTTGAATTTACCAGTCCCGGATGGAACTGCAGCAATCAGGGAAGCAAAGTGACCTTGGTTAGAGAAGCAATAGCAGAGGAATCCAGTAATTAGGTCAGTTCTAGAAAAAGCAGGCAAAACAACGAGAAGGAGGAAGAAGATCTCTGCTGCTGCTGAAGGACACAGCTGGCATGGAGGAGAAACCACCGTGGTTAATTTTAGGATAGAGATTAGAAGGCAATTTCTCAGAGGGAAATTTGTAACAACTCTTCCATGCAAAGAGCAAGGGCAAAAAACTGACAAGTTTTAAGGGGTGAAGCCTCACTCTGTGAATTGTACTTATGAATTTCTGGGGGCCAGGTCTAAACCCAGCATGATTTTAACAGCACTTTGAAGTGCACAGAAATGTGGTCTCTCTGGATAAGACACAGGCTCAGAAAGCATTTCTTATCCCAGACTTATGATTTTCCTTCATTTTCTTATCTGGAGAGTCCAGGCACTGGGGCTCTGGCTGCCCCACCTGCTTCTCCACTGCAGAGATCTCAAAAGCTGGTGATAACAACTAAATCCACAGAGGTGCCACATTCCCAGACAACAACTTGTTAAGCAGGAAAAAAAAAATCCAAACCAGACATCTCCAGGGGAAAAAAGTGGGAATGTTTTTAAAAGAGCAGGCGGTTTGAGATGAAGACACACTCCAGGCACAGGTTCCTTGGAGCAGCTTCAGCTCTGCAGGGGGGCTGCAGCTCAGGGGTGCCTGAGCTCCTCATTTCCAAGTTCTGCAGCTGCTAAAATGCAGCACTCAGTGCAGGGAATGGGGCTGTCCTGCCAGTCATGGAATGGCTGAGGCTGGAAAAGCCTCCGAGATCATCGAGTCCAACTGTTCCCCCACCACTCACTCACGTCCCCAGGTGCCACATCCACATGGATTTTAAATCCCCCTGGGATGGGGACTCCACCACTGCTCTGAGAAGCTGTGCCAGGGCTGCACAACCCTTTCCATGAAGGCATTTTCCCCTGATATCCCACCTAAACCTCCCATGGCACAGCTGGAGGCTCTTCCCTCTTGTCTTGTCGCTTATTCCCTAAGAACAGAGCCTGACCCCAACCTCCTTTTCCAAGCTATCCATTCCCTGTTCCCCCATCCCCATTGCATCCTAGGAAAAGGAATGAGCCCAATCTGACATGGAAACTTCATAAACAAGGGAAGGAATGCTATAGAAAACCAGGAGCTGCCCCTGACATTAAGCTTTAACAGCTTAAAGAAATGATTTAACACCCTGACCCAGATTATTCTTTGAGAAAGAAGGAAACTCTGTCCAGTTTGGCTTTTGGATCCACTAACCCAGTGGGGGGTGCAAAACAGAAGGAATCTTGTTTGGACACTCCTCACACAGGATCCAAAACTTCCAGGAAAAGCTTGTCCACAAACCCATTTAGCATGTGCCCTGGGGCAGCTCCAGCCTTAGTTTGATCTTTTCACACTCATCATCCCTTTTATCTCATCCTCTCCCAATATCAAAACAGAGCAGGGAACAAACACAGGTAATATGAAGTGACCCAGATATTTAGATCTAATCAATGAGAACTCTTGCTGCTCTTACTGGAAGAAAACCCCACAAGCAGCTCATAGAGAGCCTTAAATTCAATCTTTCCAAGAGACACTACATCTAAGAGGAGTTTAAAACCAAACAAATCTGTATGATTAGAAAGGATTTAAATTTTTGCTGCTTAATCAGAGCTAAAAGCTCTCTCCTGGCTGCAATAAGCAATGTGAACAGCAAACTCTTCCCCCTCTTCCTCCTGCTACCTCACCTTTATGTTGTCCAGACCCTGCACAGCTCACCTGAGCAGCTGTGAAATGAGAGAATTCCAGACAAAATCTCCCTTGAAATTCCAAAAGAATGGGCAGGAGGGAGAAGATATTAAACTGCAAAAACTCACATGTCAGAGGACACAGAGGAGCAGGCACAGAACCCTCACTGGGCCTGACAGGGTGAAAAAAAGCAACAGAACTGGAGGGAAAGGCAGAAAACTCAAATCTGTTGTGGCTTGAGGAATTCCAACCAGTCTTTGGAGAGAGGGAAAGAACAGGAGATGCTGTGGAAGGAGCAGGAAGGAAGGATGGGCCTCATAAGGAGCTCCTCCCTGGGGCATTTCCCACCTGGCCCTGCAGTTTGTCTCACAACTGGTTTTGAGCAAAAGCCACAATCCCCATTCTGAGCAGAGAAAATGCTGAAAAAAACCAAGTAACCAAATAGTTTCAGCAATGGGAACTTCTGTGGAAAGAGAAGCTCCACAAATGTGGGGGCTTTCACCAGCTTTTACCCAAACCCCTCCCGGGCACAGGGTGACCCACTGCCCTCCCTGCTCTGCTGTGCCCAGACCTGCTCCAGCACATCCAGCCTGTTTGTCCAGCTCCTCTGGGAAAAAGATCATGGGGTTTCCATGGAAAACATTTCAAACATTCAGCTGCCCACACTTACATGGCCTCTTTCACTTCTGAAGGCACCTGGCTCCAGCCAAGGCTTCTGATCCACAACAAACCGGGAATGTCAGTACAACAGCCTCACACCTCCCAAAGGAGGGGAACAGAAAAGAAATTGGTTTTCAAGCAGCCTGAGAAGCACTGCCTGTAAATCTCATGACCTGCTGTCCCCTGGTTCCAAAGGACTCCTCTGACCTGCCAGTTCTCCCTGCAGTGAAGGGAACATGGAGAAAAAGAGGAATTCTGCAAAGGCTGGGCTGCCCTGGGAGCTGTGCCAGAGCAGAGGAGCAGAGAGCACTGTCCCAGGTGACAAAGCAGACCCCCCCAGGATGGCAGCACCCCTTGGACAGGACACAGGCGGAGTTTAACAGCCCGAGCCGACTCAGTTAATTACAATTAATTACCACAGAGACAAAAGGCAGACTGGCTGTTCCCTGCTGAGCTCTTGCCCAACCCCTGCAGACAACTCCATCAGATCTCAGCTGTCAGGAACCAGATTCCCCTTCCAGCCCTTCCCCACGTGGGATTTCAATGAAATTAAGGAGCTAATAAAGACATCCCAGGCACTGCCAGCTTCACAACTACTTCATTTTCCTGGAAACAACGGGAATTGTCTGCTCACCCCACGTTTCACACCAACCACCTGACTTCAGGCCCTGTTCCCAGAACCTTATTCCAGCCTCTCCAGCTTAACAGAAACAAGCTCCAATTCCTGCTTTTCCCCCGCAGAGCAGCCAGCCCTCCCGGCAGAACCCCCAGGGATAAATTCCTGTTGCTAAATCGCTCCACGCGTGTGCTCTGGGTCCTGCCCGGGCACAGAGGGGCCAGGCAGCTCTCCCGGGCTGTGTTTCTCCGGGGAATGAGGGAAAACAGGGCTGGGCCGTGCCTGTCCCCGCCGGTGTGAGCGGTGAGTGCCGTTACCTGCGGCCCTCGGGGGCTCAGCCGGGCAAGGACGGGCCGAGGACCGCGATGTCCAACGGAGCTCAGCGGGGCCCTGCCGGCGGCACCTCCCTCCCGGCTCCTTCCTCCTGCTCCTGCTGTTCCCGCCGGGCCGAACGGGGGCTGCGACACCTCGGCTGCTGCTGCCCGAGGCGAGCGGCGGCGGCGGGGACCCTTCGCGGGGAGAAAAAGAGAAGGAAAAAGCCACGTTACCCGCGGCTCCCCGGGGCTGAGGGGGGTCCGGCCGCCGCCCCCGAGCCCCCG
>VXBA01001098.1:156966-170698 GCA_013399895.1 Serilophus lunatus | reverse complement strand
GACCCCCCTTCCCCCACCCCCGACCCCCTGGAGCATCCCGGGCAGGATCCCGGCCCACGCTGCTCCAGGTTCTTCTCCAGCACGAAGCATCCGCAGGGCAGGATCGTGGGACTGGGTTGGTGGATCAGAAGGAGCCCCAGACCCGCAAGTGGGAGCGGCAGGTGGCACGGAGTGACACTGGGGACACGGGGCTGGCGGCCTGGGGGACAATGGATGATACTGGTGGCACTGGAGCCCTGCGATGTGGTTACCTGAGGATTAGGTTAAACCTGTCAGATAGAGAGAATTCCGGGGTGGGTTGGGTTGGAAAGGACTTTAAAGCTCATCCAGTTCCACCCTCCTGCCATGGGCAGGGACACCTTCTGCTAGATCAGGCTGCTCCGAGCCCGGTCCAGCCTGGCCTTGGACACTTCCAGGGACATTTTCCTCTGTGCTTTGACGTGATGGTGCCTGCTCAGGTTGGGAATGGGGCAGGAATTTCCATGCCCGGTTTTCCAAAATCCAGGCGTTTCGAGTCCCTCCAGTTGCCCTGCCGTGGCACTCCTGGGTGTGTGGGTCTGGCAGGAGGCGGAGGAGCCGCTCGCTGCGTTGCCCTCGCAGCGAGGGGACGCAGTGGTGCCACCGAGGATTCCTCATTTCCGACAGCGTATTTCAGGAAAGGGGTGGAGGCGGCGCCTGGAACAGGCAGAGGAGCTGTCGGGGATCTGCTGCTTCCCAAAACCTCGGTGCAGCTCCCGCGGGAGATAAACAAGTTAGTCACAGGGTGAGCTCACGGCAGAGGCATCCCGGCCTCCATGAGAATTTGTCGCGGGCCCTTCCCGGGGTGCGCTCGTGCCCCGGTGCCGCATCCCTGGAGGAGGCAGCGGATGCGCTGACGGGCCCCGTGCTCCTCGTGCTCGGGCGGTGCCTGCCGCCTGACCCTTGGTCCATCCTGGTAGGAAGCCCTGGCTCCTGTCCCGCCGTGCCCTGGCACAGCCCCTCAGCCGAGTAGGGACTCTTCGGGTGTCTGCGGGATCCAGGCGCTTTCCCGACGGGAGCAACGGATGCCAGGAAACACGATTAAATAGTGACTCGGCTGAAGGGCTGCTCTGGGAGGGATGAGGAGGGGAGACCCCCCTCCCGTGGTGTTCCACAGGCTGCGTTTGGGATAAGCAGTGCAGTGACATTGGGGTGTCCCATGGTTCGTGCTCACAGGGTTGTTTCTACTTGGGATGTGGAGCGCCGTCTCTGGAGCTCACCGGGATTTGTCGCCCCTCCTGTGCCCTGCAGGGTTTTGTGGGACGGGGACAGGCAGTGCCACCGCCCCGGTCCCTCGGAGGAGGCCAATGTCCCCCCCAGGTGCCCAGCGCTCTGGTGATGCACCTGCTGCTTGGCCTCAGCACGTAGGAGCTCAAGTGCTGGGAAAGAAAGTGCCTGGGAGCTTTCTGGGGATTTCCCAGAGAGAGTTGGGATCTGAGAATTTTCTGCTCTCCCCCTTCTCCCCTCCTTCCTCACTCGCACGCTACTCACGGGGTCACAAACGGCTTTAAAAAAAGCAACAGCCCACACAATGCTCTTCCCTTCTCCAGAGGGTGCTGGTGACGAGATCCCGCATCCGGTCCGGGAGATGTGGAATTAGTGCTCTGCCTGGGAAAGGTCCTGCCAGTCCCTGCCGGTGCCTCCCTCTCCATGGGCCTCCCATTGCCACATGTGGAGGAAAGGGACTCTGGATCCCACAGGTGCATCATCCTCCATTGGGTCGTGCAAGAAATCCATCTCCCTTCCCTGCCCATGGGATTTCTTGGAGCTGGTCCTGCCAGTGTTGATGTCAAGCAGTGCTCTGTTGTGCGCAGAGCATGCACAGGTTTCTCTCTGCACGTGGGGGATGTTTCTGGGCAGGGTCAGGACAGGGAATTCACACTTTCCAGGAAATCTGGTGTCGATTTCCACAAGATCAGCAGGAACCAAGGGTGGCTGAGCAAGGGGATGTTCCTAGAAATGGTTTGTGGGACAAAAGTTCTGAAAAATGTTGCTGTGGGTATTGGAACTGTTCCATGAATGACCCATGTCAACCCAACTCAACAGGAATGATCCACCACAACACAATCCAACCCAAATTATCCAATGGAATCGAACACAAATAACTTAAGCAACGTGAATGACCCATCATGACCTAACCCAACCCAACATGACCACCTCAACCCAACATGGATGACCCACCCCAAACTAACCCACCAGGAATGACCCAAACCACCAAGAATGACCCAATCCACTCCAACACAAATGACCCAACACAACCCAACTCAACATAAATGGCTCAACCCCATGAGAGTGGCACAACCCAACAAAACTCATCATGGATGACACAGCACAGCAAAATCCAAGGAAAATCCAGAGGATCTTCTAGAAAGCTCAAGGAGAGGATGGTCCAGGGACTGGAGCTCCAGCTGTCTGGTCCAAACCTACTCTTGCTGCAAGACTGTTGCAATGAAGTAGGAAGAAGGAAACAACCTCTCCCACCAGGCTTTCCTCTCCAAACGGGCTGGGAGTACCTGGTCACCCGTGGCTGTGTGTTGGGACCTGGGAGTCCAGGGAGATTTTCTGGTGATCCAAGGGCTATCAGAGCCAAGTGACACTTGCTGGTCCATGGGCTCCATATGGGGCCGCTTGTGGCATCATTTGCTTTGCTGCTCTGACGTTACTTCTCCCTGAGTCCAGGCTCCAATTCCCAGGAATGCATCACATCCCCATGGAAACAAAAATGCTTATTTATTTGACTTGTTTCAGTCATTTTAATTTAATTTAACATCTCTCTCTCTTTTTTTATTTTTTTTGGTTATTCGAAGGAAGGAAGGAAGCCCAAACTCGGATGTTTGTTTGTTCTGTCCTGGCCGATGTTCCCTTGGTCGCGCTCCAGTGGCTGATAAACTGGCAGGGAAGTGGAGTGTGGAGCACGGCAGAGCCTGGGAAAGGCCAGGACCCTGCTTCCCCCGGCCTTACGTCACGGTTTCTCTCCGATTAGCTTGGCCAGGGGGCCGCCTCTGCCAGCTGCCTCTGCTCCCTCCACTCCTGCCTTTGTCAACAGCTCACGGGACTGCTCTTGGTGGGACATCCACAAGGAGAACATGTCCTTGCACCCAGATTCCCTCCCTCTGCCCTGGTGTCACCTCCAAACCGCTGACCCACAGTGCAGCTGGGTCTCACAGTTCACCCCTGCCTGTGGGACTGTGGAGAAGGAGAATCCACATGGATCCAGGCTCAGGTGTGGGCTATGCTCTTCTTGTGGACATTCACCCTCTTCATCCAGGAGAGTCCCACTGTGATGGTCCCGCCCAGTGGTGTCTGAGGCTGTCACAGGCCCCAGGCAGGGGAGAATGGGGTGCTCACTGGTCTGAGTAATGTCAGGAGCTCATCGCATGGTTCCTGACACGAGCCATTACCTTGGAAAGTCTCTCCTTCCTCCAGGTTGGAACATATCCCTGAAGAGAGAAATATTTGTCGAGTATGGAATATGTGCCATGGGTGGCGGAGCTCCCTGTCAGGGTCAGGGATGCAGTTCAAGGGAAGGGGAATGTGTGATAGGGGCTGGATCGGTTCAGGAAGCTTCTGAAGCTCTCCCGGGAAGAGCATCTTTCTTGGGATATTGGGATGACTCTGGGGGAGGTGAGACTCTGCCTTGTCCCTCAGGATCCCTGGGCTGGGAGACACATTTAGGTGGGCTCAGGAGCTCTGCAGGGTAAGTGAGGATGCTGGAGATACTGGAGGAAGAAGTGTGGTGGGAAATGCTGGGGCAGGAAAACAACGGGGCCATTTCTCCTTTAGAAATGGAGCCTTTGCTCTCTATGGTCTTTTTCTTGTGAGGGATCATGGAGACTACCTTTGGCTGTCCCCTCCTTAGGGAAGGACAAGAAGTAATGTGAGTGTTGCCCACCATCCCTCAGGTGATGATCCTCATGCAGGAGACTCCAACTTCTTGCACCCAAGGCATCATAGGAAGCTCCCAAAGCTCCTCCCTTGGGCCCCACATCCCAGCAGCTCTGCTCCTCTGTCATGGAGCAGTTTTTCCAGCGATTCCAGTAAACTTCCTCATCTCTTACAGCATCTCAGTGCTTTGGGAAAGTAAGAGGGAATTGCTTTGGTGATAAAAGCACCAGCACAGTCATCTGGGCCCACAGAGGAGAGTGCAGGTGGCCGAGGAGGATGGTCTCTCTCTGCCCAGCCTTTGGCACGATGTCACTGTCCCTTTCCATGGTCCCAGCAGCCACTTCGGAAGCTCCTGGCTCTAACTTCCCTCTCCCAACCCTGTGTGCTTGGCAAAGCAGCCACCCGGAGATGTGCAGCTCTGTGGAGGAGAGTGATGGACTCTGGTGGGCACTGGAGGTTTTTCTGGGAGTGAGTGGGGATGCTCCAGAGGGTCCCCGAGCTCTGTGCAGAGCCAGGGGCTCCCCAGCCCCCCGAAGAGCAGCAGCCCCTGCACTGGCTCTCTGCCTGCTGGCCCGGGACCTGTTCCAGGTGATAAAATATAGCCCTGGTGCTGCTAATTGGAGCTCTTTGCCTACACTTCCTCCTCTCCATCTCCATCTCCCGCCGCCCGCGGCTCCGCAGGGTCAATAAGTGATTCGCATTAGAGCAGAGTCTCTGTGGGTTCCCGTGTGTCTCCGGCAGCAGCCGGGGCTCTGCTGGGGGGTGAGAGGAGGGGGCTGAATTCCCCAGACCCCCCAAGCATGGGAGACAAATCCCCGATGGTTTCCTCCACCCAAACCTTCTCCTGCCACGTGGCTCTGCTGCTTTTTCCCCTTGTCCCTGGAGTCCTCTCAATCCTCGTTCATCTCCTCCTTTTCCTCAGCCCCTTTCTCTCGCCCCGACCCCCCTCCCCCCGGGCTGGCCACCGGCAGACAGCCGCTATCGATTTTCCTGGTTCAGCAGAACACGGCTGGGAGCTGGGCAGTGGTGACACGGGTGATGGCACAGCATCCTTGGGTGATGGGGGAGCTGTTGGAGAGCTGTCCCCGACCCCCCGGTCTCCATCTCGTTTTCTGTGAGACTCGGGAGCCTCTTCCTCCTCTGTGCCCTGAGCAGACTTGGTTTGTGAGATCTAGTTGTGGGGAAACGCAGCTCCTGGGAGCTGGGAAGCAGGAAACCCTCAGCCTTGCTTTAGGGATGGAGAGTCCTTTGCTCCCTCCAAACAAAGCCAGACGGATCTGGACATGCCTTCTCCAATGGAGTCCTGTGCCTGTCTTGGAAGAGGCTTTTCCTGAGAAACATGAGTTGGGTGTGTGAGACCCTGGAGAGTCAGATTACTACGGTTTGACCTTCCTCATTTCCCCAGCTCCACCTGGGGGCAACGGGGGAATTATCTGCCCCTGCCATCCTGGAGGGGGGAGCAGACCCTCCCTTTCTCTCTGGCCTGGAGACCCTCAGCCTCCAAGGCATTGCCAGCACCTCAGGAGCTTGTTGCAGGCTTTGGGAATCTTCATGTCATAAGAAATGAGTGGACATTCCAGAGGGATTTGGGGGCTCAAACCAGAGCAGGTGCCTATGGGGAGGTGAGAGATGTTTGGAGGCAGTGAGGGATGGGCTGTCAGGGGGTTCTGGCCATGGGGCAGAGCCTCTGTCTCAGCAGAGGAAGGTGAGGAGGTGAAAGAAGGTCAGAAAAGTTTTTGCCAGGCCCGAAAGCGCTTAGGCAGGAGGGGCCGAGATAACCACCGTTATTTAATTTATTTTTTCTAAATAAAAAAAAGGAAGGAAGTTAATAAATAATGTAAAGTGGAGAATGCATTAATGAAAGGGAGAGCGAGGGAGAGAGAGGAAGGGACAGGGCAGAGTGAGAGAGTGCAGAGGGGGGGAAGATATTCCTGCCGGTATTGATTGGATATGATTACATTAGAGCTATCAAATATTCATACTACATTCCACAAGAGGTCATTGTGTGTGTTTTTCCAATTTAGCAGGCTCCGGGTGGGAAAAGGGCTGTGAACACGGCTCCAGTCCCCGGCCGGGGGCTGTCCACTCCCCTGGCCACGGGGATGTCACCCACTGGAGTGTGACATGGTCTGGGTGGAGTGTGGGGTTGGGGGTGGGTGGAGAGAATGCTGAGCTGGCTGCTGACCCCGAGGGTCCTTCACAAAGCTCCCGAAGGCTGTGGATCCTGTGTGGATGCAGCAACTGGGGGGACCTGCGTGTCCCTGCTCCGGCACCTTTCTCCTCCCTGGCAAACGCTTCTGCTCCCTCCCCGCCGGGCTCAGGGCTGATGGTCACTCTTTACTGGCTGCTCTAGGCTGTTCCTTACCCTTAATTTTAAGTGGGATGTCCCTTTGGCAGCCGGGAAGGGTCAGCCGAGGCCACGGAGCCAGGCAGGAGGCGGATGAGGTGCCGTATGGGTGGCAGGGACGTGTGGCAGCTCTCCCGCCGCGGTGCCCATCTGCCAGGGCACACTGGTTCCCGTCTCCCTGCCTCCATCCATCCCTCCCCGTCTCTGTGCCGGCCAGGATCCTCACCGAGGGACAAGGATCCTCACATCAGTGGTCCCGAATCAGGGCCTTCAGGGACACAACTCTGCGGTGTCTGGGGAGAGCAGGGATCCATCACCCCGGAGAAGTGGCTGGGGGCTGCTGCCTGATTTAACTTCCACACAGGGCGCTTCCCTTGCCCGTGCCTCGCTTTCCCTGTGCCTCCACCTTCCCACAGCATCACCAGGCACCGCTGTCATCCTGCAGCCCCCGAGCCCCCGCTGCCCAACCACGGCCCCGGGCGTTGGGAGCCGACGCTGCCTTCTCTCCTTACATTAATAAAAATTTTACAGCACAGTGGCAGGAAATGCATTTTCAGTTCATCTGCTGCAGCTATTAGATTACCAGGAAATGGCTGGCTGGCCGGCGGCCAGGGCTCCGAAGGGCCGTGGCGCTGGGAGAAGGCGAGCGGAGCACCGGGATGAGCCGAGGAGACTGGACCTCATCCTCCCGGATGGTGTGCCAGGCTGTGCCCACCAGCTCTGCCTGTGTGCTGGGTGGTGGATGTGAGGCTCCCTGGAGGTGCTCTTGAGCTGATGTGGATGGATCCGGTCCCTGATGCTTTGGGAAGCCGGGGTGGGCAAGGGAGCTGTCTCCTGGTGAACCTCTGCTCCATCCCACGAGCAGCAGAGCCCGGGTGGCTGCAGCCACTGCTGAGGCTCTGGTGTGCTGGGACCAGGGAAAAATGGGAGGTCTGAGGCTGGGAAAGGGAGAAGTGTAAAACTGGGAACTGAGATCAAGGAGAGGTGGAAGACTTGGGGCTGAGACCGGGGAGAAATGAGGGATCTGGGGCTGGGACCAGGGAGAAGTGGGAGATTCGGGGCAGAGACTAGGGAGAAGTGGAAGATCTGGGACTGGGAGCAGGGAGGAATGAGAGATTTGGGGCTGGTATCAGGGAGAGGTGGGAAATTTTAGGCTGGGATCAGGGAGAGGTGGAAAATTTGGGACTGGGATCAGAGAGGGTGCATGCACTGAGTACACTCAGCTTGGTTATTTCAAGCTGTGTGATTTTTGGACCACCGAGCTGGACTGGAGTCGAGTGGAGCATTAGAAAGGGTTAAAACTCTGTTGTCTGTAGAAGAGCCGAGAGGAGGGGAGAGGTGCTGGCTATAAATACCTGTACCTGCCTCGGAGGTGGCCCTGCTAATGAAGGGAGGGAATTGCGAGCAGCCCCTCCGAGGAGGGGAGGGGCCAGCGGAGGAGGGGGGATCAGCAGCTGCAGTGGCTCCGTGGGCCCTGGGGAGGGAGGGAGAGGGTTTTTAGGGACGTGGTTTTTAGGCTAGGCAGCGTTTTCAGGAGAGCCCTTTAGAGGTGACTGTGGCTGAGTGCTGGAGCTGGTCTCTACAGGTGGGACAGTTTCATGCTGGAATCCCTGAGCCCAGCCCACTTCCACGACCCTGAAATGATCCTTGGATCGTTTTCTCGTGAGCATTAGGCACCAAACTGAACCATCTTCCTGTGGTGGAGGTGACACCGTGGGGCAGCGGGTGGTCCCTCTTTTCAGGATGCTCCTCAAAGCATTCTGGGCTTCGGAAGGATGCTTGAGGATCCAGAGGGATGCTCAAGGCTCCCTGCTTGTGCCTGGTGGCATCTCGAGGGACTCAAGTCCCTTCTGCCTGTCCGGCCCCCTAGAACTCCTGGCTCGGGTGCAGGATGTTGTTTTTGGGAAGAAGATGACCCCAGCCGTCCGATCCCCAGACCTGTCCCCGTGACATCTCTCCACTCCCTGCAATCCGGGACCGGAGCAGAAAGGACACCTGGGAAATGAGGGATGGTGAAGAGGGAAGGGAGCGGACTAAGGAAGGGAGAAAAGAGTGAGGAGAAAGGTCTGAGACTTGCCGAGGTTTGTTAAAGTTTAAGAGAACAGAAACCCTGGTTTGCGTGGAGGGGATCGGCTATTTTTAGACGTGGGTAGGATGTCAGCTCTGAAAATAGCCTGCTACCAGATCCTAATGAAATCCTCACTTTGGCTCTCACCCGGAGCGAGTTTGGAGGGGGAGGATCGCTGTCACACCCGCAGCAGAGGAGCTCCTGACATTCACAATGACTCGCCTGGTTTTTCTTATTTATTTATTTAATTTTTTTTCTTTCCCCCTCCGATTGCTCCTATTCTTCGCCGGCTCTGCCTTACGAAGAGCAGAGGAGTCACCAGCCAAAAAAGTGAATGCGGGGGTGGTGCTGCTTAGCTACGGCCAAATCCCAGCAGCATGTGACCAGATTGGCAATTTAATACGGAGCCCTTCTCCCCGGCACACGCGCGCTCGAGTTAAAGTGACATTGAAACGGGGACTCAAAGTGCTGAAGGCAAAGAAACTGGGGGGAGCTGCCTCCCCTCACCCCACCAACTCCATCCCTGGGGACAGAGGTTTGTTTCATGGGGCTCGGTGGGGAGTGGGAAAGGTGGAACCCAGGTGAGGGAGGATGCTCGGGGCAGGTATTTGGGCATGGAAAGGAACAAGAGATGGGAGAGCTGGATGGAGCAGATGTTCTGCAGAGAGCTGAGCACCCAGGGGCATCAGCAGGAGGTTTAGCTGGTGTACATGGGATACCTGCTACGTGTGGGATATCTGGAGCACACGGGATGTCCTGGTGGAGCTCAGGCTGAAGCTGCTGCAAAGCCTGAAGAAGACCTGGAACAGTGGGTGGTGACTGCTCCCAGGAAAGATGAGGGACCACCCGAGGAGCATTGCAAGGAGCATGGGGCCTCAAAGAATCCAGGGAGAGAGAGGGCACTGAGAGCCTGGGGACAGAAGAGACACTCATGGGAGCATCACATCTCCATCAAGGCAGGAATGCAAGGCAAGGGATGAAGGTGCCACAAGCTAGGTGAGGAACATGTATCTTATGGATGCAGGGTGAGACTTGGCCAAGGGCTTCTTTTGGACATTCAGGATTTAGGAGGTGCAAACTCTTTGTCACTTGATCCCCTGATTGCTATAGCAATGGGATTTGGGTGAAGAAATACACATCACCCATCCACAGCACCCCAGTCAGACCAAAGACAGCCCATTCCTGATGGGAACAAGAAGCCTTCACCTTCATCCCCTTTGTGAGGGATCCAGCTCCAGAGCTCTACCACAGGTACAGCGGTGCCCAGGCACCTTCCAGGGAGCTGGAAGATGGAGTTAACAATTTCCCAATGGGGATATGCTTGCACTGACCATCCCTTGATATCCATGTGACTGATGCATTGTCTCTTCACTCACCCTGCTCAGGTTCCCCAGGAGCTCAGGGTTGGAGTCTCACCTTCGGAGTCAACACTGGAGTCATGTCTTTGCTCAGGTTTCTCTGTGGGGAGAGAGGTGTGGCTTTGGGCAGGGACTTCATGGGGACAAACATGTTTTGTGTAGAAGATGAGCTGCTGTGGAAGTGCAGGGAGCCCATCAAACATGGAATCACAGACCGGTTTGGGTAGGAGGGGACATTAAAATCCTCTAGTTTCCACCCCTTGTAGGGACATATATCACTATCCCAGGTTACTCCAAGCCCCATCCAACATGGCCTTGGACACTCCCAGGGATGGGGCAGCCACAGCTTCTCTGGGCAACCTGTGCCAGGGCCTCCCCACCCTCATATTGAGAAAGGTGTCCCAGGTTGGGACACCCCAGGTCTCATCTCTCACCGTACACAACAGGACACAGGGATGGAAAAAACGTCATCTGTCATTCCGTTCCCCTCGGGATGGGATGAGGGGCCGGGTAGCTGCTCACTCCGTGTGCTGGATTCTGCCCCCGGAGATGGCTCCTCCTGCCTCGGCACGGAGCCGGAGCCATCTGCATCAATGAGTCAGCAGGACCCACTTAACACTTCCCCAGCAGGATCTGCTCCTCTCTCCCGACAGAATGGGCAGCTCTGGCAGGCTCTGGCAGCGTGTTACGATCTCAGCTCATTAAGGGACGCATCCTGAGCGCTTTATTGATGTTTTATGCTGCCTGGCTCCATCTTCAGAGGGAAACTCTCATTGCAGTCAATGACTACACCTCAGGGCGCTGCAGGCTGAGCACGGAGCTCCGGATCCAGCTCCCGGAGAGGCAGCCTCAGCTCCCATGGCTGAGAAGCTGCTTCACTGCAAACCATGGGGTTTGCCTCTAAACGGTCCAAGAAAAGTCTCAGGGGCAGTATCCCTGAAGGGTGTTTTCTTTCCAGGGACTAGGGAATTTTCAGAAGGAAAACACAAGGAAGGAGTTGGGTTTTTTACCCTTGCTTAACCCTCTTTCTGGGCAAAGGAGCTGCATGGCAGGGAAGGGAAATGACGTTTCCTCTCCCCCAACACTGCGGTCTGTTCAGCCAGAGCCCCATGCGATGGGTGTACCTCCCCCCACAGCGTGTTGGAAGCCACGAGTTCCCCACCTCAAGAACATCACAGTCCTTTAATAAGTTCCACAGTGCTTGCTGTTGCTTCTAAAAAGCTCGTGGCACTGTCTGGCTTCAAGTGGCTTTTACATAATCCAGACTGTCAGGCTAGATGAGCATCACGGTCCCTTCCGGCCCTAAAATCTGCGAATCTCCAAATTAGAGGGCACCAGCACCTCCTTGTTTCTGGCTGATTGAATCAGGGGAATCGCGTGTTCTCTTTCTCCTCTCCTTTTTTGTTTTTTTTCCTCCCGCCTCTGCATCATCTTTAACTGGAGGTGAATTACCCTCCCCCTGAGCCCAAGCTTGGCAAATAGCACCAGGAGAGATCAGACATCTTCAGCCTTGCTCTGGGATATCCTCCTCTCCACCACCTGCTCCCGGACTGATTCCCGGTGGTGAATTGTCCAGCTGTGAGCTTAGGCAGGGCTGGAGCTGGTCAGGCTTGGAGGCGGATGGACAATCTGTGTGGAAAATAGTCCTGAGCTTTTCTGGCTGTTTTAAAATCACAACTGAGTTCTCCAGGCTCCAGACGGAGCTCATTTGGATTTGTGAGCAAGGTGTGGATCTAGAGAAACACTTTTTGGGACGGGGAAGAAAAGTGAGTCACTCCCCACATTTTTTTGATGCGTTGGGGATGTGCAGCGGGAGTGGAAGGAGAAAAGTGGGGAGGAATTGCTGACCCGTGGGGATTGCTGAAGATGAGGGTTCCCCAAATACAGGGATCCGCAGCAGGAGCTGGGAACCTGTCAAGCAGGCTCAGCTGGAGCTGGGAACCCAGGGATGTGCTGCTGCCATCTTGATGCTCTCACCTCTCCCAGGCAGGGGATGCTCTGATAGCCTCAAATATAAGTGGGGCATCCAGGAGCTGCTTCTCCCCATCCCTTTGGGCAGCACATCAGGGGCATTCGAGGGATTAAAGGTGGCAGTGTCTAATTTGGATGAGGAGTGAAACCGATCCAAAAGGTGATGTAAGGGGAGCTGGGATAGCTTCAGGGAGGGGCCGAGGAGGGGCAGAGGCAGCAGAGTGTGGGGCAAAAGCAATCGGGTTCCCAGCCCTCCTCTCGAGCGATGCTGCGGTCAATAACTCACCAGGAGGCTGCTATTCTCCCTCTGCTTCCCACCCTCCCACTCCTCCCGGGAGCTCCGCATTCATGCCTTTTTGGCCCTCCCTCGGCAGCGAGTGAGGAATAAAGCGGCGCTGGCTGAGCACGACGCAGGCTGCGCTGGGATGCTGGGAGCCAGCGAGGGAAGCCTGAATCACCGGCACCTCAAGGTGGGAGTGAGAGATTTGGGCTGGGAGGAAGGGAGGACATCACACGTGCTCCCAGGAGTCAGGTGCTCCCAGCCAGCTGGCAGTCGCTGGGAATTGGGCAACTCAGATCCTTTCTGTGCCTTTAGAGACGGAGCTGAGAGCGATAGGGAGAAGAGGAGGGGCCGGTGGGAGCGCAGGGGGATGCAGCCTAAAGGCTCTGAGATGTAGCCGAGGCTGAGAAACGCTGTCAGAGACTCATTCCTCTTGGAGAATCTCTTGGAGGAGCACCCCTGGTGGGATCTCATGGAGATGGAAAAACGCTCAGCCCAGAAATGACTAAAAATGAAGCTCGAAAGACTCAGCTGGGCACCACGTGGGCGAGCGGAGCCAGTGGCCCTGTACAGGGAGGATTCCAGTGCTTCTGCTGGCATCAGCTGGGAGGGAGCCCCTGAGGTCCGTGGGGTCATTCTCATTTGTCCCCATGTGTTAGAGCCACAAGCAGCAGAGGTTTGTCATCCTTAATCCAGCTCTTTCTCTTTCCCTCTGCCTCCATCCTGCTCTCACACCCCCTGATCCCAGAGCCTGGGGACATGCCCGCCCCGAGGGTGTCCTGTGCTGCCGGGGGCCTGGCTGGGGGTGCTGAGGGCTCGATGGATTCCGCTTTGTGCCTTGCAGCAGGTTCTAAGCCCTCCCTGAGCTGGGGATGTTGCTTTGCTCATCCTGAAAATGTTGAGAGGAACGAAGGGAGGGTGGGACCTCTGGTAGGGCCCATAGGTGATGTCCAGAGTCATCAAGGTGACCTTTGTGTCTTTGGGACTCGCAAACCAGGCCCAATTTACTTATAGATTGGGCCGAGGGGTGTCACAAGGATCCTTGGTGCTCCTGAGCCATGGTCAGAGAAAGCAACATGCAACAACTTGGGAAAACCTCTGGGATGGAAGAACCAGGTCCTGCTTGGACTTTGATTCCAAGCTTTTTGTTTCTGAGAGAGTGGGATGTTTGTGAACTGATTTTGTGGGTCTCAGTATGGAAAAGCCCCTTTCCAACCTCTCTGCCCCGAGTGTCTCTCACAGGAGCTAATTCAGGTGTTGGTTTGGACTTTAGGGATATATCGGGGGTGGACGGCACCTGGGCTGTCTCTGGTGCCTCCCAGGAAGAGGTGAGCTGGGAGAAGGTTGGACTTGACGACCTTAGAGGTCTTTTCCAACCTTTTTGATGACTCTCTGAAGCGACTGCTCCCGTTTCACAGCGATTTGCGCATCAAATCTCAAGATGACAGGTTCCCAGATTCTCTCCCGGCACTTTGCAGCCCAACCCGACACAAGCTGCCCGCGGTGTCACACCCAACCCACCGCGACGCTGCCGTGTGTCCCCGAGGGGGGCTGCCCGGCTGGGGGGCTGTCTCGGTGGGCGCAGGGAGGGACGCGGAGCCCGGGGCAGACGGAAACGTTTAAATAGCGGGTGTGCATCCCGCGGCGGCGCTGGGCGGCAGCGGCGCCTGGGGAGCGCTGCGGGGCTCTGCGGGGCCGCTAATGGGCCGAGTCCATTTCAGCGGGATGACGCCACTTGGGTAAAGCGTTAAGAGCTCCGGGAAGGCAGCGCAGAGCGAGGGGGAGCGCGATGCTCCCGGGCAGCG
>VXBA01001098.1:101117-156892 GCA_013399895.1 Serilophus lunatus | reverse complement strand
CTTCGCGGGCGGATGGACCGGCGGTGGCGGCGGCGGAGCGGGGTGAGTCCCCCCGGCGCGGACACGCGTGGGCTGCGGGACGGCGGCGGAATGCGGACCGGGTGGGCTGCGCGGCGGGGGGACAGGCGCGGGCTGACGGGGTGTGGGGTCCTGGGCACGCTTGGGTTGCTCGCTGAAGGGACGTGAGGTCCCTTGGATGCGCAGGGGCTGCGAGTGTTCAACGAAGCTGCCGGGGGGGGTTGAGGTCCTGGACACGCGTGGGGGGGGTGCGTGGTGGGGTTGGATGAGGAGCGCGCGTGGGTCGTCCTGCACGCAAATGGGCTGCAGGCACGGCGGTGATCGGAGGTCCCGGAGATTTGGGGGCTGCGTGTGTGGAGGGGCTGCGGGACAGATCGGAGCCTCGCGTGGGCTTGTGCGTGGAGGGGCTGCGAGATGTGTCCGGGTCCGAGCCCTGCATGGGCTGTGTGCGCGGCGGGGCTGGAGGCTGCGGGGTGGGTCCGGCTCTGAAGGTCTGAGCCCCGCGTGGGCTCCCTGCCTAGTGGGCCGGGGGTGTCAGCCGCCCCCATCACCCCGCTTCGCCCCGCAGCACCCAGACAGGGCGAGAGGGACCCTTTTCTCCCACTTGACGCCCTGAGCCGCTCGCCCCCGGCTCGCATCCACCTCCAGCCTGTAAATCATTTGCTTTTACGATCCTTCCTCTGGCCCATTATCACACGAACTTTATATGTTTGGGGCTGGTGGCGGCCATAAAGCTGGCCCTGTTTCCGGGGCTGGAGTGCCCGCCTGGCAGGCAGGGGGTGAGGAGCAGGAGGAGGCTGCGGGGACGCTGCCTCGGGCCCCCCCAGCCAGGCAGGTAGGCAGGAAGGGGTGCAGCAGAACCCCGGGGATGCTCAGCCCAGTGGGGCTGGGATAAGCACTGGTTGCAGCCCTGGGATCAGGCTGGAGCAGGGAGGGCTGGGGGCGAGTCAGGAGCACCGGGCTGTGCCGGGGCAGAGGAAAAGGAAGAAGTGGAGTCCCAGCTCTGGTCATTCAGTCCCTCTGGAGGACCCACAGATCCTCTGTTGAAGTCCTCTTGGTTCCCCAGGGGGCATTTGCCTCCCCTCGACCGGAGAGTCTGGGTCCATGCCTGACCCTGCACATGGGAATCACAAGTCTGGGGGCATTTGGATAAATGCCTCCAGTCCAGTGCTGGAAGTGCTCCCAGGATCTATCTTTCCTGGGATGCTGTGTCTGTCCGAGCCCTGACCCCAGATCCCGAGTGTCCCGCACAGCCGATGGTCAGCTCCTCTGTCTGCCCATGTCCCGGTTCCTCCTCGCAGTGCCCTTCCCACCTAAGCCTGGCTCACAGGTCTCCTCCTGAGCTCCAGCTGCTGCAGAGGACTGGGGTACCTGTGCTGTGTCACCCCTTGGGCTGCCCTTTACCTCCCAGCTCCACTGCCTCTGTCTTTCCCTTTGGGTCTCCCAGTGGTTTGAGCCCCTCCCAGGACCCTCACGGGGTTCTCTCTGGCCAAGTCCGAATGTCCACGTACTGCCACAGCCCAGGTGAGCAGGGATGGACACCCAGGTGTGAGCAGCTGCTCCCTCGTGGAAACCCTGGTGGGATCTGGGTCACGAGGGATGTGGGAATGCACCGAGGCTGCCCCCTGCTCTCCTCTGTGTGCTCCCAGCTTCAGCCTGAGATTCAGAGGTTTGGGAGGGCTTCAGGTCACCAGCCTGTGCTTTAGTCAGACCTTACCAGGTAAGGAGCTCGGTGGCAGTAGGTGACAGCTCACAACAGCTTTGCCTCTGGCCTGTTCCCATCCCATCCAGATGCTCACAGACCTTCCCTGGGTCAGCCGTGCCCTCCTAATTCACTTTGGCATTTCTTTGAATGAAACGGGTGCCCAAATCACTTGTGAGTGTCCTGGGCGTGCGACTCCTCAGTGTCTGCATCTCCCTGGATGGGGAACCGCACGGAACGGGTGGCAGGTGGGCTCCGCGTGCAGGAAAACCTGGAATTTGAGCAGAGTAGTCGCTTTTTCTTTCCGCAGAGGGGGATGGGAGAGACGAGATCTTGCTTGAACAGTCAAAGTAAGTTGCCTTTGCTTTTCCCTGCTTCTCAAGGTCAGCCGAGCTAATGAAAATCAATCTTCCCTCTGCCTCTCTCTGCTGCATGAGCAGATTCTACCTGTGGCCCCTTCACCTACTTGAAAGCGGCGGCTGCCGCGTCCCGGCCCGTCCCGCTGTCCGTGGGCAGCGCCAGAGGGAGCTTCCTCCTCAAACAGCCTCTTCCTGCGGGGCCGGGCACCGCCACGATGTGCGTGTCACTGAGGGATCACTCGTTTGACCTGCCAGAGGGGGATGGCTGTGGCCCGGGGAAGCTGGCTGTGCACGGGAAGCACATATCCGATATGGAAATCTGGGCTGGAAGTGCTGGGGGAGAGCTCGTGGCTGGGCTGTGGCATGAAACGAGTGGTGTCCATCTTCTGGGCACTCTAGGGTTGCTCCATGTGCAGGCGGCAGAAATGGGAGGTTTGGAGGTTTGTGACTCGCTCCTGAGGGCCACTAACTGTCCTGGTGGCAGCTTCGTGCCTGCTTGTCCCTCTCCTCTTCCAGCCCTTTGGGGATTCACCCCAGTGCCGCTGGCAAGGTTTGGCAGATGAGGGTTTGGCCATGGAGATGATGCCATGGGGTCAAACCTGCCGGGAAGGGGACATGGGGGGTCCTCCCTGCCTCATTCTATGTCCTACAGTGGTCCTGCCCTTCCTCAGCCCATGGCTCTCAGTGGTTCTGACACTCTTGGACACAGCAGGCATTGCTGTCTTGCCGACTTGGGAAGTGCCATTTCCTGAAAACAACAGCAAAGGGGATGGCAGCACAGTGTGAGGGGCAGGACTGGGCTCACCTGCTGCCAAGGCTGCCTTCCCTCTCATCTGTGCTGGGGTTAGAGGGAAATCTGCCCTTCTCAGCACTCCCGGTGGGGGCAAATTGGCTCCTGGGCTGTGGATGGGATAATGGAATGCTGCAGTCCACCACAGTCTGTGGGATAATCCTGTCCTTGGCCAATTGTGGGGCTCATTTGTTGCAACCAGTTGCAACTTCAGCCCTGGAAGTGTTCAAAAACGTGTGGATGTGGCACTCGAGGACATGGCTTAGTGGTGAACATGGTGGTGGTGCAGGATTGATTGTCGGACTTGATCTTAGAAGGCTTTTCCAACTTTAACAATTACATGGTTCTAATTTGTCATTGCTACTGCCTAAAATGAACACTGTTCGGATCCCCCATCCCAATGCTCACAGGGTGTGCAGGGAATGGCAGCAGGAGGCTGCTTAGGGTGTGCTGGAAACCTCCAAAGCAGAGTCCCCTGCTCTGAGAGAGATGACATTCCCAGTTCTGTCATGCCTCTGGATAAGTCACCACTTCCCATTTCCTCTCCTCTAGAGAAGGCCAGTACGTGTCCCTGGGGAAGGAGAGGGAGGTGCTGATGAGGGGTGGAAAATCCTCTAGAATGACATGAGGGGCTCAAAAGCACGGGGAGACACTGCCTGCTGGGTTTGAGGGGCAGATCCGACAGCCCTTCGCATGCGTCCAGCCTAAGTGTTTCCAGGAACAGAAATACTCAGGGTCTGATTGTTGGAAATCCTGTCACTGAAAGTTCTCCAGTCAGTGTCCATGTCCTGGTTTGGTCCACTGGAAGATGTCCCTGCTCATGGCAGGGACTTGGAGCAAGCGGAGCTTTAAGGTCTCTTCCAACCCGAACCAGCCTAGGATTCTGTGGTTTAGATGAATGGATCCATTACAAAATGTAACAGGAGTATTTTCTCTCTTCCTGCCTCATCCTTTAGGATTTTTAGATGTGCCCTGATGCCGCAGGGTCCCCCAGCTCCTGGAAATGCAGCTCTCTTCCAGTGTGGCTGAACTCAGCTGTGACGAGACGATGGACCCACCCGCTGAGGACTTCCAGCAGGTCCTGTCCATTGACCAAATCCGCTCCATCCGTGCCAGCAACAACTACGTGGAGAGACCGGCGGCCTGCTTCCAGCAAGCCCGCTCCAACCCCTCCCTGTCCCAGCCACCACACAAGCAGGAGTGGTCCCAGGACCGCCTGGTGTCTTCCACCTTCCAGGACCTGCACCGCAGCCACAGCCAACAGCACCAGATGCCACCTCTGCAGCCGCACCTGAGCCACTCCAGCACGGCCAGCTCGGTCTCCCAGAGCACCACCGCCTCCGACCAGCGCCTCCTGGGCAGCCTGACGCCCTCGCACTCCGGGCACTCCCTCATCCGGACGCAGCCCCGCGCCGGCGAGCTGAAGGCGGAGGAGTCTCCGCTGAAGGGGGGCTCGGAGAAGCCCACCCTGCACAGCGGCCACCTCTTCATCTGCGAGGAGTGCGGGCGCTGCAAGTGCGCGCGGTGCACGGCCGCCCGCAGCCTGCCCTCCTGCTGGCTCTGCAACCAGCGCTGCCTCTGCTCCCCCGAGAGCCTCCTCGACTACGGGACCTGCCTCTGCTGCGTCAAGGGGCTCTTCTACCACTGCTCCACCGACGACGAGGACACCTGCGCCGACGACCCCTGTTCCTGCGGGCCGGGGTCCTGCTGTGCCCGCTGGGCTGCCATGAGCTTCCTCTCCCTCCTCATGCCCTGCCTCTGCTGCTACTTTCCCACCCTGGGGTGCCTCAAACTTTGCCAGCGGGGTTATGACGGCCTGAAACGACCCGGCTGCCGCTGCCAGAGCCATACCAACACGGTCTGCAGAAAGATCTCCTCGTCCAGCGGCACGCCGTTCCCAAAAACGCTGGACAAGCCGGTATGACCCTCCCGGGGAGGAGAAGCAGGCTTTGATCCTCTTCCTCCCGCCCCGCCTCCTTCCTCTTCTCTCCTCCATCCCCCTCCTCCCTCGGCTCCCTCCGCTCTGCAGCGCTCCCCCCTACCCACCATCACCTTTCGGGAATGAGACAGGTGGGCTGGGGGCCCCACAGCCTTTGGGACACCCTGGCTGGGTGGCCGGGGGAGCAGGGACCAAGCTGGGGGGTACCGGTGGTTTTGCACATGTAGGAGAGGGACAGGAGAGGCAGAGCTGTGAGCGCCCTCAGTCTCTGTATCCCACAGGGAAAAGTGACCCAGAGGGTCTTCAGGACTCTGCTCTCAGCGGGTTCAGGAGCTGCCCCACAGTGTGGTCCTTCTTTATGGTGGGAAGAGGCAACCCTGTGCAAGAGCTTCCTGTGAGACAGAACACCTCCTCTTACACTTTCTCCCTCTCCAGCACTTTCTGTGGATGGCCTTTCTCCTCTCAGGTGGCCTTTCCCCGAGGGACTGGGGTGCCGTGGGGTCTCACAGGTGGCAGCGCCTTCCCTCCAGGCTTGGGAGCTGCTGGGAGAAGTGAGTGAGCTCCAAAATGAGGTGGCACCGTGTTTTTCTGTCTCAAAGAGGAAGGGAAGGTGTGGGAAGCTTTGGAAACCTTCTGGCAGGGGAAGGAGCTATCAGAGGCAGCCCAGCCCACTCGCTCCTGCCCGACTGCAGCAAGGGAAAGGTCCCCTCTGGGATTTGGCTGAGAACAAGGAGCTGGTTGGAAATTGCCATTCATTTCTCCGGGCCTTGGAGGGCTGCCTGTGGTGGGAGCTGCCACCTGGCTCCATCCCACCATGGAGCAGATGCCACAGGCACTGACTCTGTGCTTGAATCCTGATCTGGTACCTTCCAGCAGCACTGAATTCACTTTAAAAAAAATATGGCAAAGCCAACTGTCAGCTCTGGGGACTCCCCAGCAGGGACTTCTGTCACCCTGCTTTGGGCTGGAGGACATGGAGAACAGGAGGGGCTGTGAAAATTGGGGACCATGACCTTCCCTCCCTGCAGGTGTTACCTTTGAGTCCTTGCCCTGCTGAGGGGATTCTGCACAGAGGCTGCCCACAATAACCCAGGAATGGGTCTGGACCAGGCCCTGGGGCTGGGCCATCTGCAGAGCAGATGGACACCCGAATCCAGGTCAGGGCTTTGTGTTTCCTTGCTGTGATGATAATAAGCCCAATTGGTTGCCGTGGTCAGGGGGCTTCTCCTGGTCCTGGGCTCAGCCCCACCTCCACAAGGCCCCATCTCCCGGTTGTGACCTCACTGGCATTGTTCAGGGAGCTGGGATGGTGTCCTGGAGCTCGGCTCTGCCTGCCTGTTCCTCCTCTGAGGTGCGTGAATGGTTTCCCTGGAGAAATATATGCAACACATCCCTTGGCTTCCCCAAGACCCTGCATCCAGGGGTCGTCCATAGCCTCCTCCCAGCCACCTCTTTCTGTAGAGTTCTGTGGATCTATTTTTGTATATATAAATATAACGTTAGGATGGGTAGGTCTCTTACTAATAATATTCATGATACTGCTGTGAATGGTGCCAGGTACAAGGTTTGGCTCCCTGGTACACTTGCACATGCTGGAAAAGATGATTTCCCAGTCTGTTTATTGCTAATCCTAGACCTTTAGTTCCTAGGTCATTGGAAGAGGGGGAAAGGGAAGTGTATGGATTGTCCAGGGGATCTGCTCTGCAGAGAGGCGTGGGATTCAGGGCTGGTTGTGGGGTAAGGCAGTGGTGGATTCTCATGATGAGATTCCTCTTTCCATCCATTTGCTCTCTAAAACCCGTGGAGGATCTAAACTCCCTCCGTTGCAAAGCAGATCCAGGGAGTGATTCATCCCGTTTGGAAGCATTATTCATGAAATTCTGTGCTGGCAGTGACTGGCTCTCTTGACTCAAATGGCACCCAAACACTGAACTCGAAGTTCTTCATGGAAAAGGGGATGACTCCCATCCCTGGTGGGAAATTTGTGCCTGGAGAATGTTATGGACATGAGTGAAATCCTGGAAATCCCTGATTTCCCCCAGAGCCTGAGGAGGGGTGTGGAAAGTCCCAGTCAAAGATGGACAGCCTGCTTCCATAAGCTGTGGGAATCTCAGGATGATGCTCTTGGGACACAGAAGGATCTCCTGGCATTAGGAAGGGAGAGGGCTCCACATCCCTTGAGGCCACCTCTGGACTCTCGAATCATTTGGATTTTAAAGCCATGACCTTCTCAGAGGATGCCCTGTAGGTGTGTGGACCTCCCTAAGGTCACGTTCCTGTGGTAGCAGATATTAAATATATTGCAAATATTTTTATCCACATGCCACTAATTTCTTGGCTCCCTACTTCCAAGCCATGATGGAGGGAGAGGCTTCCACCCAGAGGCACCTTCCTTTGGAAGGCTCTGTTCACTCTTCTATTGGTGCTGATCAAACTCCTTCTTCCTAAAGAAACAGAAAACATTTTTTGGGAAAAAAGGTCCCTTTTTCACTGCAGGTTGGAGGAACTGCCTCCCTTGAATGAGAATGTGAAACAGTTCATTGAAACTTTTTAAAGAAAACTAATGAACAGAATTTTCCAACTCGCTCTACTTTGATTTTTTTTTCTCCTCCTTTTTAAATGGATCCCACTTGTAAATTTAGTTACCACCTCTGTATCTTTGCAATTCATTGCTTCCTCTCCTGATGGTGGAATGACTCAACATGTGAAGCTTCATCATTTTCACGGCCTCCCAAGTCATGCGAGCGCGGGGTGACATCCCCCAGGTGCTGGAGCTGGAGGACGAGGAGATGGCTGTCCATGGATCAGCTCCCCAGAGCCAGCTTTGCTTGGCATAACTCTTGCAGCACATTTACCTTCAGGAATTGGTGGGAGGCCAGGATGCCTGCCAGGAGCCTTCCACCTAATGGGCTTTTTCTGGGTCAGTGCAGAAGTCCCTTCCTACCAAGGAACGGTGCCACAGCCTGGGAGAGAATGAGGAGCACGGCCAGGCCTCTGGAATGTCTTGCCTCCAAGAAATGACAAACCTTTGAGATAGATTTTATTAAATACTGGACATGTAGAGGGGGAGGAATTTAAAAGCCATGTAGATGTGGCACTTGGGGATGTGGGTTAGTGGTGGGCTTGGCAGTGCTGGGTGAATGGTTGGACTCAGTGGTCTTAGAGGGCTTTTCCAACCTAAATGATTCCTTGATTTTATGAACTGGGGAGGAGCAGAGCCTCAGATGGAGCGCCCACACTGAGGGCTGTCAGGCCAGCTTTGGTTTGACTGAGCCACAACCAGGACTCACATGGGCTGGAGGAGCTCAGTGCTGTTGGTCTCTGCCCTGCTTATATGGGCAGGTGGCCTCACCTGAGTTATTGCTTCCTGCTCCATCTGGGGCTTCTGAGCAGACAGGAGAGGTTGGGATGTGCCAGAAGCTCTCCAAGGAGTCCAGCTCTGGTTCACTGAGCACATCTGCTGTGGGGAAACCTGTAGATAGCCTCATATTCTTGTCCTGAGCTTTTCCTAATGTCTTCTGACCAGATCCATCCCGTTCCCTCCCCACCTCTGGCTGTCAGATGGTTTGGTTTGGTTTGGTTTGCCTGCAGAGAGGACCTGGTTCTGGTTGGGGTTGTGAGCCCCTTTCCTGCCCCACCCTCAGTGAGTCAGATCACATCTGCTCCGGGTGTTTGTCTGCAGCTGCTTGTCCTGGCAGTTGGGGTTTTTCTCTGTCCTGACGTGTCTTTTTTGGTTTTCTTTTGGGAGTGTCACATGTTGAGCCCTCTGCTCTCCCACAGGGATGGATCCACTTTGCTAGGGAACAGTTCTGTGCTCTGTGTCTCTGCTGGTTGTGGGTTCCTTTGCCAGGGAATGTGCAGGGCTGTGGGCAGATTTAGACAGGGAAAGAGATTCAGGTGCCAAAGGAGAAGAAGCCAGGAGCTGCTGAGCAGGGCCTGAGCTCCCCTTGCTCTGCTCCCCATCCAGAGCCCTCTCTTCACACCCAAATCTCCAAAGCTCCATCCATGCAAGAGGTTCTGCTGGTGTTTATTCTTAGCTTCTCTTAGTCCCACTCTCCTCCTTCACCACTGGCAAATCAGTCTCAGCACCCGTGAGGAGGGATCATGGGAATCAGGCTGAAGTCTGATCTCTATCCCAGCTCCCCAACACTCCTACTGGAGGGGCAGAAGAGGTCCTTGGGCTGCTATCCCATCCATCCATCCATCCATCCATCCATCCATCCATCCATCCATCCATCCATCCATCCGAAACGTCAGTTCCAGCCAGTACCTCAGAGAAAGGGAAGAAGCTCTTGGTGACTCTCTAATTCCCATAAAATGCCATTGAGTTCACTTTTCCCCATCCCCAGGTGTGAAACCAAAGACTGGAGGGCAAATGTCATTGACCAAAAGCTGCCAAAGGCTGGAATAACAGGTTAGGAATGGCTCTTTAGTGTGATAGAGAAGGATGAGCTGAGGATGAGGGGAACTGCTGTGGGATTTGCCCAGGGAAGGAGCCCACTGTGCTCCAAACTTGCCATTCCCAGCACCCCTACTGTTAGTTCACTCTGTCTCTGGCTGTTGGGTGTTTTGAGGCTGGAGAAAGCTGAGAGATCTTCAAGGCTTGGAAGGGCTAATGTTTGTGATCAGCACGCGATGTGCCTGTGCCCCTACCCCAAAGCCCAGTCTTGGTCTTTAGAGGATCCAATTCAGGTTTGTTTCCTCCAAGGAGCCCATGGAGCCCAGGCCTGCAGGACACTCACAGCTACTGGACACACCTGGCCCAGGTGGGCCAAACTTGAGCTGGGAACTCTTGGGGCTCAGTCTGCTTTGGAATATTTCTGGGTGAGCATTGGGATCTCTGGCAAAGTCTCTCCCAGAGTCAGGCTGGGAGCTTGGGCAGGTGGGATCTGTTCTGCTTGGGGCGGCACTGCAGAAGAATCCCCTGAGAACGTAATCCAGGGTCTCCCCCTTGGAGGGAACTGCAGGTAGGAGGGATGTGGGATGGATGGGAAGAGATCCCACACCTCGTGGGGCAGAGGAGAAGCAGTGTGAGGTTTCTCGGGGAGTCTCTCTCCTGCTGCACCCCAAAGGGCTTCAACATAAACCCACCTGGGAGAGCTGGGTCCTGGGAGAGGGGGGTTCTCATACCCTGTGTCTTGAGGTTTGTGGCCATCCCAGAGCTGTTCCCACCTTTCCCACGGAGCCCTGTCCCCCTTGCCCTCCCTGTCCCTGCTCCCCATCCCATTCCCTTGGGATGCTCTGTGGACAGGCAGTGGCTCTGCATCCTCCTGCCTCCCCAGGTGCCCTCAGCACAAAGTTCTTGGAAGATGCATCACCTGGGCTTCACAGGAGAGTCTCACACCAGGAACTAAAGGCTCTAATCCTGCTTTTATGGGTACACAAACGTCCTGTACAGTGTGTAAAGATCCCTCCCCTGGCTCTACCCATTTGGGCTCCTTTCTATAAGGTATAATATATGTTTATAACCTGATGGCTGTTTTTTTTTTTTTGACAATACTCTTGTACCTTTTAAGGGAAAAAAAATAAAAAACCAAAGTATTTATTTGAAAAGTTTATTTTAAAGATAAGAAAAAAATAACCTATTTATTTTACTGCACCCTCTTCTGTTTGGTTTCCTTCTCTTGCAAAGCTGATAACTGTTATGGAACCACTGCTGAGATGAAAGAAGTGATTCTATGGTGGCTTCACAAGCCCACTTAGAGCAACTATTCAATAAAAATATATATTAATTTTGAACGTGGTCTCATTCCTGTTTCCGTGGTGGCCGGGGCATGGCTCAGGCTCTGGGTTTGTCAAGGCTTGCACTGATCTGGGATGCTGGGCAGGAACTTAGAGTTGGGGGGATGTTTTTTTAACTCTGTGAGGGCTCCTCTGGGACCTTCTCCTCATGCTGAAACCTCCGAAATCTCCGTGTAGTTTCCCTGCTGCAGCTGTCCCAGATCCTCGAGGAAGGGATGGCAAAGGACAGGAGCAAAGAGGGAGGGACTGAGACCCCTGAGACTGGGGGGGTTTCACTCACTCCACAGATTCCAATACATTCCCAAAGCCTCTCCTACTGCCAGAAGAGAGGGAATGATGCCACGGGGCGATGGACATCGTCTGCAGGAGGAACTGCAGCTGGAGCCTGGCTGTCTCTTCCCATCAGCTGCAGAAGGCACCTTGGAGATGGGTTTAGACCAAAAAAGGATAAATCTGGGCCACAGCACCAGCAGTTGCTGGGTCAGGCTGGTGCCTCTGCTCTTTCTGTGCACATCACAGGCCAATGGTTCACAAACCCCAAAGTCCGTGACACTTCTTGGCTTGAGGGTCTCCTGTTCACCTAAAACTCTTCTCTCACAAAGCTGGTGGATTTATTCAAGCACTTCCAGAGCATGAAGTCCTTTCACACAGATTCAGCTGATGAATCCCATGGTTTGTGGCATGTCCCATATTCCCATTTATGTTGTTGGCTTCAGCTTCTACCCCTTGGCTCCGTCTGAAGCCATTTCCTTTAACTGCAAGAGTCCTTTCCTAGGTTGGTTTCCCTAGGCTAGACCTGTGTTCAAGGGCCCTCTCAACCTCTGTGCTTAATTAAAACTATGGACTCTCCATGTCTCTCACCAGAAAGCCTTTTCCCAGGCTGTTCCCCTGGTTTGGAGCCCTGTCTGTGGTGTTGCTGGTATCGGAGCTTGCTTTCCAAAATATGTTCTAATGCCTCAGCCCCAGCATCCAGGATCTGCCTCAGGGCTTTGGAGCACAGATGTGAGTCCAATCCCTGCTGTGACTCACTCTTCCCCTGCTTTTCAAACAAAAGATGGATCTGGGCCATTTGTCACCCATTGGCTCTTTTCAGTGCCAAAGTCCCTCTTTTTTGTACACGGCCAACCAGTCTCATTCCCAGATGTGCAGCTTTCTGTTAACTGTGTTAGAGCCCTTTTGGTGTGTATAGGACCACCTTCCCTGTCCTCAGCAGCTCATGCCACCAAATCCACTGGCATGTCTGGGTCTCCATCCCCTGTGGTCCTGTGGAGGAAGGCCCAGAAGCTGAGCTGCAACGTGACATTAGAGAAGCACAGGGAGGTGACCTACAGACCATGATTATCTGAAAAAGATGGTCATTGCTTGCTTAGACATTTTCATTCTGTGTAAAGAAAGTCGTGATGGTCCCAGGAATGACAAAAAGCGACAGTAATTGGGCTTTTTCCTAATCCTTTGAAGAGCACAGTCATTTTCTGTTTTTCATCCATGTGAAGTCCAGGGAGAGATCCCCCTCAGGCTCGAGCATCCCATGGCACCTGCCCCAGGTGAACTGGTCAGAGCCATGGGGCTGAACCACCTGGAGGGTTTAGCTTAGAGTAAAAATCCACTTTTTCTTGGCTAACACAGATGTTGTTCAGAGCTGAAATGTCCTTTTCAGTGCTGTCCTAGGACCAGCATGGCCCAAGCAAGCTCAACTCCATAAAACCCTCCCTTAGAGGTGGACAAGTCTTTCCAGAAGTGGATTTCCACTCTTTTTGGTGTGGAAATCTCCCCTTGTCCGGAACAAGCAAAGTTAGGCCAAGCTCAAATTCCCCTGAGGATGTCCAGGCGTGATCCAACCCTCTGCCCGTGTAAGGCATCCCTTGGTATCCTGGGAAAGTGCCTGGCAGGCTCCAGGAGAGCCAGGGTAGGTATTTGCAGTCGAGAGGTTGTCTGTCTAGACAGGAGAGAGAGAGAGGAGCCCTCTTAAGGAGTCATTCATCTCTTCCTAAGATGGCTAAATAGGTCAGATGACTCATGCCCTGAAAGTGCCGATTTCTCTCCGCTGACTACAAAGAGGGAAGGAGCTCCCGACAGCCCCTCGTGCCGCAGACAGCGGAGGGGAGTGGATCTGAACCGGGCTGTCCTGCTGGTTCCAGGGGCCAGCAGGGGAATTCAGCTCCCCCAGGGATCCCCGGTGCTGCTTCATCAGTGACTTCATCAGTGACGTTGATGAGGAGACGGGGGATTAATTAAACACCGTGTGGTTTTTGACTCGCACTGCGGGTGACGTGTGTACCTGGGCGTACAGAGTTGGGCAGGAGCAGGTAGAGGGGCAAATCCAGCTCCCTGCTGTCACCACAGGCTGTAGGGACCAGGGGGTGGGAATTTAGGTTGGAAGGATTTACAGAGTGATTTGTCCACCACCAGAAACCTTGTTGGCCATAGTCATCCCCGTGTAGGGCTGAGGGCACCTTGCTGCTCTGGTCTGGGTAGAGACAGGAGAACAGCCTGATGGTGCCCCACCACAGTTCAGAGCTGCTCAGTTTGGGCATCCCTGGAGGCATCACAAGGCTGAGGGGGCAGCTCTGAGGGCAGCCAGGAGCCTTTGGAACAGCCCTGACAAGAAATGACACCCACAAAAGGGTGGCCTGTGCTGTCGTTGCAGCCCTGGGCATAGGGAGGGTCTTGCTTCCTGCAGGCAGGAGGGTCTCTGGGACCTCAAGGATGACAACATATCATGGTCCTTGTGCAAAACAAGCAGCTTGTGCCCCCAAAACACCTGCAGCTTTCAGTGCTGCCCTGGTGCTCTGGCCCTGCAAAACATCACGAGATTGACTTAGAAATCAAGATGCAGCTCACAGCAGATTCTTGTTTTTCGCTGCTGCTTTTGGAGGCTGACTGAGTCATGCTCACAAGCCTTTTTTGCCAGACACCAGGGCTGGCAGCTCCTGTGAAACCATGTAATGGGAGTGGGGATCCTCCTGCGAGCCCTGGAGCATCTCAGCCGGGTGTTCAGGGACAGCCTGGACACCCTGACAAGTGCCAGGGAGGGCAGGAATGGCCAAGGATCTTGGACTGGGGGTGATGTACGTAAAGCAGGAGGGATGTGAGGTTCCAATTTTAGTCCAACCACTGCTGTGCTCCTTCCTCAGGTCACCTCAATTTGTCCTTGGTGATGCAAAGAGCCACAGGGTGCTGGTCATCCTGGAATTCCTATTGTCCCTCCAAGCATGACCAGCAATGTCTCAGCCTCTGGATCAGCAGCTGGAGAATATTTCAGAGTTCTCCAGTGGTGTTTGAAGCAAGGATGTTCTCCCCTGGCTGGAGGCTCCCTCATTTGGGCATTCCCTGGCCTCCTTCCCCTCCATGTTCTGTTCCTGGGAAGCATCTGAGGTTGAGGATATTTCTTCCAGGGATGTTCAGAACAAAACTGTTCTTCTGACATGAAACTCCAAATCCTCCTGGGTAGCTTCTAAAGGATTTATTTCCTGTGTCCACTTCCCCTGTGCCTTACTGCTCTCTGTAAGGACATTTGCATGGAGCAGTAGGATCTCAGCCTTTTGATGTGCAATTATCATCTGCAGAAATGACTAATCAATTAAGGACAGTCACTACCAGGCTTTCTATTTATTTCTTTCTCATTGAAACCAGAGCAAATGTGCCCCTTTTTCATGGGAAAATGAGTTTTTTTCCCAGCTGTTGCTGCTGAAAACTTCCCGATGGATCAGGAAATGACATCTTGCCTTCCTTTGTCCCCGCTGGTGACACTGTCAGCGCTGAGCTGGCCATGCTGATAGACAAGAGAGCCCGAGTCACCAGCCCTGCCAGCTCAGTGGTGCCAGAGGGAGCAGGGACATGCCAGGAATGGCTCGGATCACGCTTGAAGAGCAGCTCAGGCAGGTAAAAGGTGCCTGAAGTGTAAACAAGTGTGAAGATACTTCTAAAGCTGTCAGCTTTATGCTGCCAGAGGGCAGGGTTAGATTGGATTTTGGGAAGAAATTGTTCCCTATGAGGCTGGGGAGGGCCCTGGCACAGGCTGCCCAGAGAAACTGTGGCTGCTCCATCCCTGGAATTTTTCAAGGCCAGGTTGGAGCAACCTGGGATAATGGAAGGTGTCCTTGTCCATGGCAGGGGGGTGGAACCAGATGATCTTCAAGCTTTCTTCCAACCCAAACCACTCTTGGATTTTATGTCTATGAACTGGGCCAACATTCAGCAGCTGAGGGGGCAAATGAGCTTCTGAGCAAAGAGCCAAGGGACAGGGGAGGACCAGGTGTTTGCACTTGCCACCTGTACATTGCCAGGTGCACTTTGGGGAGGGGGTTTGGCAGGAGACCTTTGCAGCTGAGGTGTTGGGCACTATCTGTGCTTATCACCATCATGAGCATCCTGAGGAGCAGAGGGAACCTCCCACCCCAAAGATTGGGTTTCTCACCATGTCTCCTCTGCCTGCTCACACTACTGCTGCTCCCTGAAACCCCTTGTGACCTCAGCAAGGGTCACAAAGCTGGGGGTGGCCCTGAGGATGAGAACCAGATGAAGCTGAAAGAGAAGCAGAGCTGTTTTGTAACAGCCTGTCCCTGGGGAGGGATCACACCACACCGGAGAACGCCTCCGGAGAGGTGAGGCAGGCGGAGGTGACCAAATGAATTGACACCAGGCAATTCTCACTGGAGCTAAAGAGACAAAGTAATTGAAAATAAATGAAGGAACATGACACCTGGCTGGCAGATCAGTTATCTATAGCGTCCCTTTCCTGAAATAACTGCCTCCCGAACATCACACGCCGAGGCAAAACCAAGGAGATGCTCACGCAAAATAGGCCACTCCAGCAGGGACCTGAAGGCCCCTTTATTTTTAATGGAAGCTGCCAGAAGGGTTAATTAGATGGTGCATGGTAGGGCCCTCCATCTCAGGTATCACCTGCCCTTGCCATGTCAGGTACGATGATGGTGCACCATCATTCTTGTCCTTGGGTAACACTTGGGTCACAGACCAGGACAAGAGGGGTTTTTCCTGGCTTTCCAGCCCCAGACACCTCGGGGAGAGCCGGAATGTGCTGCTCTCACCTCACGGGCTTTGGGTCATCGTGGTTAGGGGGGCATCATCAACTTGTCTACACTCAAAAATTACCCTAAAAATCTTCTGAGAGGGTCCTATAGAAGCCACTGACGCCGAGCTGACAGTCTGAAAGGGTGGTTCAAAAGTGCTTTTATTCCTGGTAGGACCCAGCTCCTGCAGAGCCTGGTGTGGGCTGTCCCTGCCTCTGTGGAGGAAGCAAAGGTGAGAAAGGAAATTGTGGGTGGACTGGCCTGAACAGTCCTGCTGACACAGCACCAGGGATCAAACTCATCAACCAGCAGCCAAAACCACAGCAACCAAATCACTCACCAGCCCTGCAGAGAAAGGGTGACACCTTCCCCCTGCAGACATCTGGGCAATAGGAGAGCACGGAATCATGGAATCACAGGATATCCTGCGTTGGAAAGGACCCACAGGGATCGTCCAGTCCAACCCCTGGCTCTGCTCGGGACACCTCAGCAATCCCACCCTGTGCCCTGGGGAGCCTGTTCCTGTGCTCAAACACGCTCTGCTGATGCTCAGAACCTTTGGGAGTCAGGATGGTGAATGGGATTTGGCTGCCAAGTTCCGAGCTGAGGGGCCCAGGCCCCTTGGAGGGCTTGTGGTGGGGAGTAAGTTTTTCCAGGCTATGGATATTGGCACTAGACAGGACCTCTGCCCGAGGCAAATAGTGTCTTCCCAGGGGAAGGAGCCTCTGCCCAAGAGAAATGGCATCCTGGTGTCCTGCAAATGGAGAGGTGGCAGCATCAACCTGTCCCTGTCCCCTGATCCCTGTTATTCCTCTGCCAGACTGTGGGGATGGGACCCACAGCAGCAAACAGAGAAGATCCTGCAGATCCCTGGTTGCTGTACTTGGAGGGGTGGTTTGCCTTGGAATTCACTGGTGATTTTCCTCCCTGAAGAAGCAAAGCTGGGTTAAATCTCCCTTTGGAAGTAGCACCAGCAAAGCTCTTCTGTCCCAGGGAGGCACCACAAAGGCTTTTCATCTGTTCTTCCCTTTGTTCCAAAGATAAAAGCAGCCAGGGCAGAAAGCAGGTGCCTGTACCTTTTGCAGGGAGAAAAGGAGAAAATAAATGACCGGGAGGAAGGTCTGTACCTGAAGAAGCAGTGGCCTTCAGAGAGGGGCCTGGAGATGTCACAGCTCACACAGTCCCTCCACAGGGTGGACTGAGAGATCCCCAGGGCTGTGGGTCCACAGCACCCCGCTAGGAATCCTTCCCCAGGGCAGGAACTCGGCCATGCAAGAGGTTGAGCTTTGGAGGAGAGAAACCAGGTGCCCGGATTGCTGCTGCCAGGGTCCTTCTTGTGTTTTTGGTGGGCCCCTCCACTGTACTCTTTGCACCTCCAAGACACCCTGGCTGTCTGAAAGGGACAGGCATGAGCAATTCCTTTCCTCTACCACAATGTGCTGCTGATCTTTCCATTTCACTTTATCAGCCATCCTAATTTTTAGAAGATCTGGTGCTCGCTGTCCTTAAATGAGCCAGAGGAGGAGACAGGCAGCCAGGAGCTCGGGTGTCCCAGCTGGGCTACGTCTATGAAAAGAAAGACAGAAAGAAAGAAAGCAAGCAAGAAAGAAAGGCTCTCCCTCCCCCTCCAACAACCCTCCAAATGAAAACATGGCCAACGCTCTGCTCTGCCCTCTGCCCTTTGCAGGGCAGGTTGCAAGGTCACAGGGACCTGGTCCCCCAGTATTGATCAGGGCTCTTTGGGGATGGCATATGGCACCAGGTTTCAAAGGCTAAGCAGCTGAAAAAGAATTAAGTGGGGGCAAAGAGTGGAACGTACCAGATTGAACTCCTGACATGCCGGGGTCAAAGATCGCCGGGGATAAAGGGGGTGCTGGAATGGCCTGGGCAATGTCAAAAATAAATACGCAGGCATTAAAAATCAACACCTCCCACCCAGTGCTGGGGGTGAAATCCCACTGTGTTGCAGAGGGAAAGAAGTGGGTTGAATGAGTTTGATGGGGGGGAGGATGTCCTTGTTTGCTCCCAGGGCCTCAGCTGGAGACTGCACCTATGGGTTCCACCAGCTGGAATTTTGTGGGTTTTCAACTTCCTCTTGAGTGTCCCTCAGCATCTCAAGGATGGGAAGACCAGCTTTGGAAAGGGAGAAAGAGGGTTAGAAAGTGAATGGAGCATCCAGCACCTCTGGCTGTGCAGGAGCATCACTCCTTCCCCAGAAAAGTGGCTGGGATGAGAAGGAAGCAGCAGCTTCAGCAGTACATGCTTCAGAGCAGGATGAGAGGGGAGCGGTGGAAGGGTCCAGGAGAACTGGCAATTCGAGCTTATATCAGAGGGTTTTTTCCCTCTACTGTGAGAGACCGTGTCCAAAGGGACAAGCTGATGGGCAAAGTGATGGCAAAGGGGCACGTGAGGGGGTGCTGAGGGGACAGAAGCAGGTTCTGCCCCTTCCATCAGTGCTTGTGTTCGGGGTCTCCAGGTGTGAAATGTGGTGCACCAGAGACCCTTGTGGTAAGAAATTCAACAGTTTCAGCTGCAAAGCTCATGGGATGCCGTGTCTGGATCATGTCCTGGAGAAGGTTGTGGCTTTGATACCACACTGAGGGTCCCTTCCCAAAATTAGCTGTTCATGATGTGGGTTGCTGGCTTCAGACACAAGACAAAAGAGTCACTGATGGCAACCAGTTGCTTGGTCTCAGGAGAATGAGAGACCATCAGGAATCCAGCAAAGGATGAGGGAATCTGGAGCTTTTCTGTGTTGAGCGGAGGTTGGTTTACAGTCTATATTAGTCTTCCAGACCCACCATAGCCTCCACTGGAGCCCTCAGCCCCATTTTTGGAGTTCTGGGGAGAGGGACAGAGGAAATCCACTATATTATGGGAACGCAAGCTTCCTGCAGTCTGGATGGGCTGGGAGCAGGCAGAGCAGGGAAGGCAACAGACAGCTCAAGTGCCTTTCTGGAGGTTGTTGTGTATACTTCAAGTCCAAGCCACAGGTTGATGATCTTAAACCTGATTTTCAGTTTCCCTCATCATCTCCACATGCCATGCCAGGCTCTGCTGAGGGGGAAAGGTATGTGGCCTGGAGGGAAAAAGGATTAAAAACAAGAAGTTGATGGGCTTACCCAGGGCATCCTGTGGTTGTTTGGGTTCTTCCCAATGTTGCAATGCTCTGTGGGAATCCACAGATGTGCTTCATCTTCATCCCTCCCTCCTGTCTGGGCCATGGAAGAGATTAAAGAATCTCACAGTGCTCTCTGCTCCATCTTTACTGACTCCCCCCAAAAATCTCTGGTGTTCAGTCTGAGAGTCTGTGGATCTTGGAACAAATTAGTGAGCTTGTTTTCCTGTCTGATTTTTGTTGTCTCCTTCTCTCCTTGGTTCTCCCAGAGCCTTTCATGTCCAGCCAAGGTGCTCTATCTCCCTCCTCAGCTCTGCCTGCAGGAACTCGCTCAGCTCTGCTGTTTAATGTGTCTGGTTCCTGATAAACCAAACTGCTCAGTGTGGTCTGCACAGGGCTGGGAGACCTTCCAAACACAGACCGTTCACCCAGAGTCTTGTCACCCTGCACTTCCACCAACACGCTTCCACTGTGAACACCAAAACACCCGGCCATGGGTATTTCCAACAACAATTTCCCAAAATTTCCTACCTTAGCATTTCTAGTGTGAGAACAAGGACCTCCCATACTGCTGAGCACCTTACCAGTATGTTAGTTTCCCTGGTTGTCTGGCTTAAACCAAATATTTTTCAAAATTTTTTGAATAAAACTGGGGGGATGGGGGGGAGGGGGTGTGTAGAGATGTAGCTCAGCAGGCAAAGAGAACAGCTGGATACTTGGAAAAATGGGAAAGCATCTGGCTGTGGAGGCCAGAGGCACATCTGCCCTCTCCCCTGACACCTCAGGCGTTCCAGGCAGGAGAGACGGGATGGAATTTTGTACCCTAATGTTTCTCCTACATTAGTGTGGGTGGAATCCTCTAAATGACATATTATCCCATCCACTCTGCACTTCCCCCTGGATTTCTCCTTCTCATGAATGTTGAAAAACATGTTCTAGAGCTGCTGTACGATGAGCAGTCAACACTTAAAAATGCTGCCTGCTTTTTTTCCCCCCATTTTTTGTGGCGAGTGCAGTACCAGATGGCAGCCTCAGAGCCCTGAGAATGAAGTGCTCCATAATTGACAGCATAACACGACTGGCAGCAGCAAAATCTTCCTCCCCTCTTCCACCGCCGAGGCTCCGATGGCGCAGAGTGAATAATTCAGGATCCATCTCTCATTCAGCAAACGCTGCCGGTGAGCTCTGTGAGGATGATTTTTATTAACTGGACGGCTGGATGCAATTTTCCAGCAAAGCCTGTGTGCAAACAAATTGTAGCTGACTGCTGGGTAAGTGCCAATGCTTATGACTGTCTCCTGGTACGGGGAGATGAGATGCCCACATCCTATTACACCATCTCCGCTGCTCCTCAACTGTCTCCCAAGCCCATGAGTAACTTTGCTGGTGAACAGTCATGGTTTCGTATCAGACAGACTGTTTTCAGCAAGACACATGCTGGTGATGGGTGGTTTTTTTTTTGTTTTGTTCCTTGGGAACACTTGGAGCACAGTCCAGCTGCCCAGCCTGGCCTGTGAAAGCCATTGCGGATGTCGCTGATGGGGCTCGTGGGATCTGACCAAGAAAAACAGTTGTGAGCCCTTTTGTTTTTGGGCTCATTTGTCTGTTTCTGCCTCATTCCAGCACCAGGATGACTGTGTTAGGAGGTGAGAGTGGCATCTGGGTTTGTTGAGCCCCTTTGTTCTCATCTGCCACTGGCAGGAGAATTGTGGCCACCTGGGGACTGTGCTGAAGAGGGAGCAGAAGCCAAAGCTGGGGAGATCATGGAATCCCACAATGGATTGGATTGGAAAGGACCTTAAAGAATTGTCTTGTTCTACCTCCCCTGCCATGGACAGGGACACCTCCCACTATCCCAGGTTGCTCCAATCCCCATCCAACCTGGCCTTGAACACTTCCAGGTATGGAGCAGCCCCAGCTTCCCTGGGCAACCTGTGCCAGAGCCTCACCACCTTGACAGGGAAGAATTTCTTCCCAATATCCTATCTAACCCTCTGGCAGTTTGAAGCTATTCCCCCTTGTCCTATCAACACATACCCTTCTAAAAATGATGGATAGAAGGCAGCTCTGTCACTCTCCCATCTTATTTCTTCCCCTCTCCAAGTTTTTTACAACCCTGTACAGACCCCAACAGGCGACACCAAGGTCCCTGCTGCACACAGAGGTGGCACCTATCTCAAGGGCTTCCAGAACCTCGCAGTTTGGCAGTGGAACATCTAGATGCTTGCTGGGAAGTGTGATGGATGTGAATCCTGCAGTGGGCAGGTAAGAGAGCTCTGAGTTTGTTGGACAGGTGCCTGGAACATTAGGCTATTATTGGAAACACGAGGCTTTTATGGTAAGTAATTGTAATGTTATTGGGCGTTTTCCTTAAATAGTCCACCACACTCCCATCTGCCGGCAGCTGATGCTGGAGGGAGAGGTGTGTGAGGGAAAAAAAAGGGAAGGTGAAGTGGTTTAGCTCCGATGGGATGTAAAATGGAGACACGGGGCAGCTGTGGCCGTGAAAGTCTCTCTGGCTCTATTCCTGAGCAGAGGGTGTATGTCCCTGCTGTCCTGGACCCTGTCCAGCTCCAATAGCTCTTTTCCAGTCCTCTCCAAGTTCCTGTGTGCTGACAGATGGATGTGGTATTCTTCTCCTCTTCCTGCCCTTGGTCGGAGCAGGGAAGCACTTGATGAGATGTGGGAGATAGTGGTGGGCAGAGAGCTGGTTGTTAACAGGCCTGGAGAACTCCAGGGGATTAAGTCAGGTCTGGAATGGGCCAGAGTTCCTCCACAGGTCTGGCTGCATGGCCCTGCAAAGCCCATCCTTGTGAAGGTTGGGAGATCGCTGGTGTTTGGCCATTTCCAGGGCTCTGTAGATACGGAGACTTACAGGGATGCAAGACCTGTGGTCCCTCAAGCTTTGAAATTCCTGCTTCCCTCTGCTCTTGTCCCCCCTTGATGTGACATTCACCTTCACCAGAAATGCAAGCAAGAGTCCTGATTTCCATAGAAAGTTCTTTTCCATAGAAACATGGCATCATTGACATTGGAAAATCCCTCCAAGCTCATCAGGCCCAACCACTGACCCATGTCCCCAGGTGCCACATCCACATGGCTTTTCAATCCCTCCAGGGTCATGCCAGGGGTATGTAAAAAGTGACTCTTTTGGGTCACTTTTTCCCTGAATCCCATCCATAGGAAGCCTTTGTGAAGCCTGGGAAGTGGATGGGGTCATCTGAGGGCCTTTGGCACCACACATTGTTGAGACATCTGGGTCAGAGCAGCCAGGGCTTTGAAAGCAGCATCCATGTGATGCCATCATGAGATTTATCCTCTCCTGAGCACTGAGGGAAGGATGAGAGCATTCCCAGAGCTGGAGCCAGCAAGGACAACTGCAGCAACTAGGCCACCCTTGCTTGAAATAGCCCATGGGACAGGATTATCATTGTTTCCCCCGAGGGGGATCCTGAAAGGTGAGAGATCTCCCTGGCAGAATTGATATTTTTCTTTTTTGTCTCATCCAGCCTAAAGGAGTCTCTTTGCTCTTCACCACCTCCCCTGCCTCTTTCTGGCTCTCTCATATACAATACTCTGTCATCTTGGCCGATCCTGGAGTTACTCATGAGGAGTGAGCCATTTCCATGTGCACATCCTCACTGTACAGTTGTCTGTGAAAGCTGGGCTGCCAACATCTGACAGCTATAAATAGCCCTGAGCTTGTAGGAGGCAGGAAAACACCTTTGAACTCCTCTGAAATACTGGAGAGCTGCAAAGGGACAAACCATAAATATTTGCCCAAAAATACATGTCATGGAATGAAAGAATCCAAGAATGGATTGGAAGGGACCTTCAAGATCTTCTAGTTCCACCTTCCTGCCATGGGCAAGGACACCGTCCACTAGACCAGGTTGCTCCAACCTGGGCTTGGACAATTCCAGGGGTGAGGCAGCTTCTTTGGGCAACCTTATGTCTGATTTAAATTGACCCAGAGAGGGCTTGGTCGCAGTTCAGGGCTCAGCTTTGGCATTGCCCCTCCCCAGACTGTGCCTTAAAGCCGTCATCGAGTCCCTTTTTGGGACTGCCACTGTCCAGACCTTCCTTCTGCTGCCCCTCACCTTCCTCCCCATCAGCCCACCCTCCTCCTCCTCTCGTTGTCCTGGCAACCAGAGGCCAGGATGCCTGTCCCGGGTGACAGCCCCGCAACAAAGGCGGCTTTCAGCGTGTCGGCGGGACGGGGTCGTCCCCAGCGCCCCTTCAATGCGGGCCGGCGAGTGCTGGGGGTGGCCCGGAGCCCCGGGGGATGCCCGGGGCCGTCCGGCCTCGCCGGGTCCTGCCGTGCCCCCCTTGGCGTCTCACAGGGCAGGGGACAGGGTTCACGGGCTCCTCTCGGCCACGGGGCGAAGGTGCAGTAAGGAGGGGGCGGCGGCTCATTCTTGTCGCTGTCGCAGGGTGGAGACCGGGTCAGGCGTCTTCGAAACCCCTCACACAGCCTGGAGGGTCCCCGAGTGTCATTCAGCCTGAAGGAAGTTGTCCATCAAAGCTGGAGTGGGGAGGAGGGGGGAGGGCTGGGAGATGGGGAGTGTCTGGGGGAGCCAACTGCTTTTCCCCTTTTTTCCTCTTCTCCAAAATTAAAGTCAAACTTTCCCAGACCCATCAGACCAAAGGATGGTGGAAGCCTGGAAACAATTTCCCTGCAGCAAGACTTGACATTTGCCTGAGTAAAACCTGGGGCTGGAAAGATATTCCAGGGAAAAACCTGATCTGCAGATAGAAGCTGGTCTACAAGGTGTTGCCTAAAAGAGCAGCAGTGCTGGGTTAATGGTTGCACTCCGTGATCTAGAGGTCTCTTCCAAGTGAAACCATTCCAGATTTTATAAATCTACCCCAAAGTCCTAATATGTCAGACACACAGCACATAATTTTGGAGGAAGCCAGGCCACTGAGGGAAAGAGGCTTTTCCAAAAATGTGAGGCAAGGCAGAAGAAACTGCCCTCAAACACACACAAACCTCACTGGATGTATGTTTCTGGGCAAGTGGGGGCACAAATACACAGCAGCAGGTTTGCCCCTTGTTGGACACAGGCACCTGCTGAGGAGGGAAGGTGCTCACATTTTTCATGGAATCATAGAATGGTTTGGGTTGGAAAGGACCTTAAATGTCAGATCATCTTATTCCACCCCTTGCCATGTGCAGGGACACCCTCCACTCTCCCAGGTTGCTCCAACCTGGCCTTGGACACTTCCAGGGATGAGGCACCTACAGCTTCTCCTGGCAAACTGAGCCAAGGCCACCCCACCCCGACAGGGAAGAGTTTCTTCCCAATATCCTGTGTAAACCTGCCCTCCTTCATCTTAAGGCCATTCCCCCTTGTCCTGTCGCTCCATGCTTTTGTAGAATGTCCTTCTTTGCCATCAAGGGGGAGGTTGGGGCTCTGCCAGGTCTCCTCTTGCTGCTGCTCTGGGTGGGGACATCACCTCACAGGGCTGCAGGTGACATGCTGAGCCCTTGATGGCAGGGTTTTCCCTGAAGTCTGAGACCACCCCATTAAGCTTTTTTTTGCTTTTTATTCCTCATTTGTTGTGCTTCTCACCTAGAGAAGCTGCCATCCGGGCATCAGCTGAGCAGAGCTCTCAGTCCTGTCCCGTGAACCCCCAGAGGACCCAGTTTGTGCCAGCAGCCCTTGCCAGGCACCTAAACAGAGCATCAGGGTGCTGCTGGGGCAGAACTTCAGGGGACACAGGGACGGATGGGACCCTCGGGGCTCTCTCAAGCATGAGGCAGGGAGCACCTTCTGGGTCCACCCCTTTTCCAACTTGCTTCTTGGGCGAACTTAGGGGCATCCCGCTCGCTCAGCTGCTGCGCTGCATCTCTCAGCCTTCCCTAGTCCTCTCTTCCCTGAGAGCCGCAGCATCACAATCTCTGGCCAAGCCCCGACCTCCCACCGCTCCCACCAGCAGTGGCCCGGGGCAAAAGCCAGTGAGTGGTGTGGCCTCTGCGGGGAACATCCCCCCAGGCTGAGGGCTCACGGGATGCTCTGGAAGCTCCTCTCCTCCCACTGCCCCCTCTGCCCTCTCCCGCCCCCGGCTCGGGGCCCCCAGCGCTGCTCCCGTGGAGGGGCTTCCCTTGGGCGGCTCTTTCTGGGAAGCCGGTGCTGCGGGACAGAGGAAGGAGCCGCGGTGGCTGCAGGCAGGGAGTGCTCCTCGTATCCACCCTCCTGCTCCTTCCTGCCTTCCTAAGCGTCGCTTTCCTGCAGCCGGGTCCAAGCTCTTCTTGGCCCCTGCGGTGCCTAAAAATAACACCCCTTGAGCAGATCTGGAGAAGAGCTTCGGGGCTGCAGTTCAGCCCTGCGAGGAAAATGAAGTGAAGAAGAGGCGGTCACTGTCCCTGGAGAACTGACCCGCCCTGTGTTGGGGCTTGGAGCTGCCGATGCCCCTGGAAAACCGACCCCCAACATGCTGCTCCCTCTGAGGACAGCTGTGACCTCCTCATCCGGGTATGGAATGGTCCCAGGGCTTTGGAGGTCCTGGTCCATCCACACTCTAAGGTGATGCTCACCTGACCTACTCAGTGCTCAGCCCCACACAGATCCCAGCTGGACATAGCACAGGGATAGAGGGCTGGTAGAGGGCACCCACCTCTGCTAATTTCTTAGAGCCCTCTGTGGGACATCCTGGGTACTCCTGGCTCTCAGCCCTGCCTTTGGGTACCTGTGTGCCCCATTTGGGTGCCTGAAGAGGGCTGGGGAGCAAGTCCAGGCAGCAGATCCACTTCCAGCCTAACGGGGTGATGAGTTTTTGAGGGATGCACTCTCTGTTCTAGTTCACAGCCCATAATGCCACAGAGTGCCAGGCACTACCCACACGGAGGTACCACCCCTCCCTTCTCTCCTTCCCTCTCTCCCTCCTTCCTCCCCTCCCTCTTTTTCCCCAGGAGCCTCATGCCTTCCAGGAAATGGGATATTAAACGGTGTTAATGAACCTCTCTGGCAGAGGTTTCAACAAATGGCTCTTCCTCAGCCTGCTGGATGGGAGCGGATGGTTTCAGGGGAGGGGAAGGCAGGGGCTGATGAACCTCCTTCCTCTGCACATCGATCAGCTGTCAGGGCAGTGCAGAGGCTCAGAGCCTTAATTCCCTGGTGACAGCCCAGCTCTGGGGTGGGGAGGGACAATGTCCTGGGTGGGCTGAGACCCCCTGGCACTGCCAGGCTGAGTGGGGGGAGAGGAGAAGTGGATGTGTTTGTTCTCAATGCTCGCTGCATTGCTATTTCTGCAGTCACAGACAAAACCCCTGCAGAGAATGGCTTCGAGAAGAGATGGCTGCACTCACAGACTCATGGAATCATGGAATGGTTTGGGTTGGAAGGGACCTTAAAGCTCATCTCATTCCAACTCCCCGACATGGGCAGGGACAGCTTCCACTGTCCCAGGTTGCTCCAAGCCCCGTCCAACCTGGCCTTGGACACTTCCAGGGATGGAGCAGCCACAGCTTCTCTGCCCAACCTGTGCCAGGGCCTCACCACCCTCACAGGGAGGAATTTCTTCCCAATATCCCATCCAACCCTGGCCTCTGTCAGTCTGAATCCACCACCCCTCATCCTGTCACTCCGTGGGGTAACGTGCCTATCTGCAGGAGGGCTGGTGGCCCAGGTGGGTGTCACATCCCGTGTCCTGCCCCTCTGACTCTTGACGCAGCCCCAGTCTTTATATAGCTGGTGCTTCCTGTTTGTGGGGTGTGTGGAGGCTTCTCTCTCCCTTGCTCGCTCTTTTCCCTCTTGGCTGAGGGCAGGAGAGAGCCAGTGTCCTGGGAAAAGTAAAACTTGAAAGCAAAGCTGGGCTTCTCATTGTCAGCAGACTTCTTTTTCCTTTTATTTTTTTGTTTGTTTTGTTTTTTTTTGCATTTCCTCTGGGTTGTTTCCTTTTCATTCGAATGCAGGTTAAAAATATGTTTCCGCTGACATCACCCACTGTCCCTTTTCGGAAGAGATGTGGTGCTGGTCCCTGAACACCCCAGGGCTTTGCATTCCTCTGACAGCCATGAGAAACACGCCTGGAATGAGTGGCCGGGGCAGCTGGTGGGGACTGGGAAGGACCAGCCGGGACATGGGACCCTTGGAATTTTCAGGACGTTGTTAATGGGGTCTGTAAGTGCTGCTCTTGGCATGAGGGGAATTCAGCTTCACTTGCCACCCAACAGGTGAGGGCACCTTAGGGGAATTCATCTGTTCTGTCCTGCCAAGCATCACCCTCTCATTGAGGAAGGGGATACCCCTGCCCTGCTGCCCTGTGCCTGGTCTCTGCTGGAGACACCCTGACTCTGGATCTAGTCAAGGAACAAACAGATCCTGGGATATAATACACGAATTTTCTGCCCTCAGTCTGTGCCCAAGCCTCATCAGCCATTGGCACAGGTGGGCCTGGACTGGGGGTTGACTCACAGACTGTGGTCACAGCCTCCCACTGTTCCAAGCCTTGTGGGTGCTCCTTGCTGTCTCCCATGGATCCATCCCAGCGCCCCCTTCCCATCTCTCCAACCTCACGGTCCTGCCCCTGCACATCCAGGGGACCCCCTGTCACCTTCTCCACCCACCCACCCCGTGGTGGTGAGACCTCAACCATTGCTCCATGTGGAAGGGCTGGAGCTGTGGCAGCAGTGGGGGGGTTTATTCAGAGGGTGGGGAGGCCCTGGCACAGGGTGCCCAGAGAAGCTGTGGTTGCCTCATCTCTGGTAGTGTCCAAGGCCAGGTTGGAGTCACCTGGGATAGTGGGAGGTGTCCTTGCCCATGGAAGAGGTAGAACCAGATGATTTTAGGGTCCCTTCCAACCCAAACCATTCCATGATTCTATGAACACAAAAGCTGCTTGAAAAATCAAGGCTTTGCAGCAGCTCCATGGGAGAGAAGCTGGAGCTGCTCTCTCCTTGGGGATGGGAGAGAGGCTGAAGAATTTCTCCCTTGGTTGCTGCACACATGATGAGAGGTCCCAGGGATCCTGGAGACCCAGATGTTTATACAGCTGTGGCTTCACCCTGTTTGCTTTGTGCTGGGTGGCCCTGAACTTTCATGAAATATTTGGGGGGGGTGGAGGGGGTGGAGGGTCTGTGCAACCATGCCTTTGATAGGGATGAGGAAAGTAACTGTCCTGGCCTCTGATGGATGAAGCTGCTGAGAAAGGATTTCTCCCCAAGCTGTCTCAGTTTTCCCATCCTGATGAAAGCACTTGGGAAGTGAGAGGCCAAATGACTATTTTGGACTATTTTGACTATTTTGCTCCCTCCAAACAGGCTGTTTTGTTGTGCCAATCAACTCCAGGGTGAGTTTCAGGAAGGAAATGCTGTCCTAAGAAAAATGTGTCTGTGGAAAAATGAGATGTTTGCAACCTCTTCCAAACATGTTTTCAATGAGGAGAGATCTGGAGGCGTGGAACAGCTCCAGTTCAAGGGAGCCATCACTGTCTGATGGAAGCAGTTTTCCTGGGAGGGCCCTGGCTGCCATGAGCCACAGTAGGTCCCCAGGAACAGTCCTGGTGAGTCTCTTCTTCATGGCCAGACCTGCTTGTGATGCCTCCCTGGCACTGCTTCACCTCTCCAGATGTGCCACTTTGGCTGGAAAAGGGGCATCTTGCTCCATTTTATTTAATTCCCGAAGAAACCACCTCATTGGCCACCTCCTCCATAGCTCCTCCACCTTCCCCATGGGGAGATGTCATTCTCCCACTTCCCTCCTGGTGATTTTGCCCCTCAACCTTTCCCACACTGACTCTCTCCTTCCCGCTGCGGGTTCTTCAAACCTGCCACCCTCTGTGCTCTTCCTCTGTCCCCGATGCCTCTGGAGAGTCCCGAGGTGCAGCCACATCCCAAAACACCAGGCTGTGACCTGCGTGGTTCCCAGGGGCAGCTCTGCATCCCAGATGGGATCTCAACTGGTCTGAACTGATGCTGCCCTGTCAGAGCCACGTTCATTCCCAGCAGCTTTGATGAGCCCCAAATTCTGCGGATAGAGACATTTTTGAGTGTAGAGAGCCCAGTGGTGGGACAGACCCGGGGGCAGAGGTGAGATATGGGTACAGGAAGTCGCAGGTGGATGGTCCAAATGGACATTTGACTCTGCAGGGAATGTGGTGCCACAGGGTGAATTTGAGGAGCAGGTTTGTCTGGATTGGGGTATCTACTGGAACATGGGGCAGAGACCTGAGTAAAGGAAAACCCACCCACCCAAGGCTGCAAAAAAAGCCCAAAGCCAGGGTCTGGCACAGCCCGGTGAACTCAAACCGCGAATGACAAATAGGGCAATTGCTCCATCTTGTGACACCACCTGCAAATGCAGCAAAGCTGTCGGGAATGACGATGGGAGTTGGTATCATAGAATCGTAGCATACCTTTAGTTGGAAGGGACCCACAGGGATCATCCTGTCCAACTCCTGGCCCTGCACAAGCACCTCAACAATCCCACCCTGTGCCCGAGAGCGTTGTCTAGACACTCCCCGACCTCTGGCAGCCCTGGGGAGCTGCCCAACCTCCCTCTGGGGCGAGAACCTTTTCCTGAGATTCAGCCTGACCCTGCCCTGACACAGCTTTTGCTGTTGGAATTAACGTTGGGGCTGCTCTCAGCCCTGCGCCCGTCCCAAATTTCCTGTGTGATGTCACCTGTTCCCAAGCCCCAAGTGCCACTGCTGTGAGCAGTGGAGCTGCCTCTTATGGGGCTGCTCCAGAGAGTGGTGACACTTCCCTCTCTCCCAGACCATTTGGGGTCTGGGAGACCCAGTGGCTCCCAAGAAAACCCGGAGAAGAGCAAAGCAGGAAGTTCAAAGCAGCCATTAGCACTCCAGGTGTGTCCATGGACGAGTTTTTCTTTCTTTTATGTCTTTTAAGAGAAGTGCAAATAATGGTTTTTCCCCCAGGAAGCTTTGCTGGCCATCAGAGCGAGTGTGGAACTGTCACCCCTCAGTGACAAGTACCTCGGGGGAGAGGCAGCAAAGCAGAACCCCAGCGATGTCACCAGGAGGGGGACAGTGACTTGCCTCATGTATCATTGTCCAGGATGTCACTGCTCTCATTGAGATAAATGGGGAGGTGGCCCTGGGAGCACTCGGGAGTCACTTCCACTTAACAGCTTCCAGGGGGAGACAGGTCTGAGATGGGAAATCAGGAGACAAATGGCTCCAAGGGAGTCACGGCTGAGCTGCTCCTGGGAGGGAGAACATGTCCATCCCACAAACTGGCTGTGCAGGCAGGGAAGGGACTTGGAGTGTCCTTGTGGGCAGATGTGTGTCATCAGCAGGTCTGTGTGCCTTGGGGACAGTGCCATGGGTCACAAGGGTGAAGATGAATCACAGAATCATGGAATGGTTTGGGTTGGGAGGGACCTTAAAGAACATCCAGTTCCAATCCCCTGCCATGGGCAGTGGCACCTTTCACCAGAGGAGAGGTGTCATGAGCAGGTGACACACATGTGAGCTGTGACAAGAGGTGACACAGCAGAGCATCTCAGGGCATGGCAGGGAGAACATGTCCTGGCTCTGCCCAGCTCCAGGAAGACCCTCTGGACACCTCATGGAGGTCTCGGACCTCCACATATGGGAAGAGTCAAAAGTTTTAGTGCATCAGAATAAAAATTAAACCAGACTAAGAATAGGTGATGGCAGGTGAGTGCACCTCCAAAAGGATAACACAGGGAATTGTGTCTCAGCAAAGCAGGATGTGCAGGGAAGCGGAGAACATGTCAAGGCAAAAAGGGAACACAGAAAAGAAGAACGGGGCCTTCAATTCAAAACGAAGTGCTCAGGGGAATGTCTTGACAGAGATGTGTCAGGCCGTGGAAGAGTTCCACGGGAAGCACCGGAGATCCCGTGGAGAGCTCTGGAGAGCAGGTGAGGGGAGCATGCTCTGGCATCCAGGGCAGCCAGTGAAGGAGTGAGTGCAGCCCCTTCCAGGCTCAGCCGCTTCTGGTTGCCTCCAGCTGAGAGCAGGCTCCTGTTTGAGCAGTTTTATCCATGTTTTAGGTTTGAAAGACCAAACTCTTTTATCTTTGGGCTGAGCTCAGAGATTCTCCACTTCACAGAGAAAACCACGAACTCCAGAGCTGCCCATCCCCCAGGGAGGTGGGCTTTGGAACATGAAGGAGAAGAGTCCAACCTGATGGGGGATCCCCAGGGAAAGGGAGATGTCACTTCCCCAGCTCCCGGGGAGCAGAGCCATCCGTGGATGCAGTTTAAGACCTGCATTTCCATGTGCCTCCTTTGATTCCACTAATTGGCCAGCAAGCTGCAGGGAGACCCCAGCGCCGTGTTAAAAGGATGAGATGAAATAAGAGCACAGAATAAATCATGAGCCAATTTCCAGCATTTTCTTGGCTGAAATGGAATGGCTAATCATTCTGATGGCAGAATTTACATAATTACTCTGCTCACTGGCCCAGGCCAGGCTAAGCAGTGAGAAAAACAGGCTGCTGTTCCAAAGGGAGATGTTTGTGGAAGTGATTGAGTGAGCCGTGGGACTTGGATCAGGGAAGAGCCGGGTTTGGTCACAAGGAGACTCCCCTTTGCTCTGTGCAGATGGTGCTTCTCAGACAGAGCCCCACAAACAGGATTTCCTGGTCAATATTCCTACTTTTCATGCTCAAGATGCAGTGAGTGATGGATGCAAGCAGAAGGAATTTGGAAAACAGAAGAAAAGCAGAAGGAGGCTGACAGTGTTGTGATATGTGGGGAAGTGCAGGAAGACCTTTTCTCACACCCTGAGTACCCAAAGAACTCAAATCCAGAAATCTTGATGTATCCAATCCCACAGGCTCAGCATCTGCTCTCAGCAATGTTTAACTTGAAATTACTGAATTTACATAGAATCACACACTGGTTTGGGTTGGAAAGGACCTCAAGCTACAAGTCCAGCCCCCTGCCATGGGCAGGGACGCTTTCCACTAGACCAGGTTGCTCAGGTCCCCACCCAACCTGGTTTTGAATGTTTTCTTCTCTTTTCTCAAGTCACACTCCCATTTTCTGCCAACCCATCATGGACCCCACACATACAAGGTGTCAATTATCATGACTTTTGGCAAATAAATGTGGTACTTGTAGAACTTTCAGTCATCTGAATTGGGAGGGCTCAAGTTGCACAAGATTTTGGCTTTTAATTAGGTTCCATCACAAGGCCAGTGGCAATATTGACAGCAATAAATCTCCTCTTTCTTTTGGGGTTGGTGCTTCATAATGAAACCTTGACACTGGAGCTTAATCTTGGATCCTTCCAGATCTTCTATTTGAAGATCCCTCTCCTGCAAGCAGCCAAACTGCATGAGAGCTTTTTGGATCTCTGACCTTTAGCTCAGGCAGTAGAAGACCATGTGAAGAGATGCAGTGATCTCTGCCTGTGACAGGGAGTCCTGACTGGATGATCATTGAGAAGTGTTTGGGAATTACAGGACATCATAGAATCACAAAATCACAGGATCATTGAGGTTGGAAAAGACCTCCAGGACCATTGAGTCTAATCTGTGATTGACCCCCACCTTGTCCCCCAGCCCAGAGCACTGAGTGCCACAGCCAGTCCTTCCTTGAACATCTCCAGGGATGGGGACTCCAACCCTCCCTGGGCAGCCCCTTCCAAGGCCTGACCACCCTTTCCAGCAAGAAATTCTCCATAATGTCCAACCTGAGCCTCCCCTGGCACAACCTGAGGTCATTTCCTCTTGTCCTCTCCCTTCTTCCTTGGGCGCAGAACCCGACCCCCCCAGCTCACCCCCGCGTCCTGTCCCAGTTGGACAGAGAAAGAAGGTCCCCCCTGAGCCTCCTTTTCTCCAGGCTGAGCCCTGCTAGCTCCTTCAGCTTCTCCTCATAGGATTTCCTTACCAAAGGATTTCCTTACCATAGGAAAGCTCCTGAGATTCCAGGAACTAATCCACTCTAACCCTGACATCCGGTGCAGCCCCATGTTTCTCTGATCCTACTGAAACATTGGAAAGGAATCCTCATATCGCTTGGAAAAATAAAACCAGAGGAGCAAATCAGAAACTTCTGAATGCCAATATGAGTTACTGTGGCAGCAGAGCCTTCAGCACCCCGAGATACCTGTGAGGTTACAGATTGCAGAACATCTGTATGTTGTGTTAACATCATTCACAGGGAGGACAATCCATGTTTACTCGTTTTGTTAACATTGGAAGGCTCCAGGGCCTTCCCACACATATTCATTTGCATGTTTCTTCCAATGAAAATTAATAAAATATTCATATCATTAAAGGAAAAGGGGATGAAAGAGGCCTTGGGCTGCTCCTCTGATGGAGTGGGTGGGTGAGCCGTGAGTTTTCCAGCAGAACAAGGGAGGATGGAGGGCAAAGGGTGGACACTGACTTTAGCCTGTCACCTGGTCCTGGTGAGTATGAAACCATCCTGCAGCACCTCACCTGCTGGGCTCCAGCACACCAGGAATAAACAGGATGATGTTTTCCAAAGGCTCCCCTTTCCTGAACCACACATCAAGACAGTGGCTGTCAGAAATGGAAGGAAACACCTGAAAGTGGGTCTTGGGGGATTGTTTGGTGCCTGTTGGTTTGTCCTCCTCCTCTCTCACTGTTTCTCCCCAAGAATGAACAGGTAAGGCCTGATTTGCACCCTGTGCCTGCTGTGCCATGTGTCTCAGGGCCCCGTGGGTGCTGGTCTCTGGCTGACCACGCTGCCATGGACCACCTGCTTTTCTTTCCATGGTGAGGAGCAGAAACACCCTGGACTCCAGGAGCTGAAGTCATGGGCTAATCAGGATGTATAGCCAGCCACTGAGGCCATGTATATTTAATGAGCCCTGTTAAAGGATTTTTAGAAGTGCTCTCCCCACGGACATGACGATGACTTCTTTGTTTATAATTTTTTCCCCCCTTTCCTGTTGCCACTAATCACTAACTCTCTGCTCCTTAATGGCACCTTTGGGGAGCTCTGGGGATGACTTATTTCTTTATTTATTTACTTGCTCCAGACTGGAGAGAAGAGCTCTCCCTCCCTCACTGCCACTGTCATGGGCAGTCACAGGTCTCATCTCAAGGTCCATCCTCACTGGAGCAGAGATTCCAGGTGGTGTTGGGAGGACAGAAGTGGGATCTGGATCTATCCCTTTCCTGGCTGACAATTGAGAAAGGCTCAAATGATGAGCAGAAAGGAAAAGGAAGGGAAGCCCCTGCACTGGAACTAAAAGAAGGTTGATTTAGATGGGATATAAGGAAGAAGTTTATTACAGTGAGGGTGGGCAGGCCCTGGCACAGGGTGCCCAGAGAAGCTGTGGCTGCCCCATCCCTGGGAGTGTCCAAGGCCGGGTTGGAGCAACCTGGGATAGTGGGAGGTGTCCCTGCCCAGGGCAGGGAGGGGAATGAGATGACCTTTGAGGGTTGGAAGGGTTTGGTCCCTTCCAATAAAACCATTCCATGATTTTCCTACAGGCAGCAGGCCCCATCTCCAGGAAATTTCTCCCTACTGCACATCCTGAGAGTCAAACTCTCCCCATCTCCTCTTTCTTCAAGGCTTTGCCAGTGAGAGCAGCTCAGTCCAGAAGGACTCCAGGGAAGCAGTTAGGGACTCATAACGTTGATGTTGATGTTGATAAAACATCTGTGTTGCCTGATGCTCCTTCAGGCATCTCCTGAGCTCCCTTTCCCCTCAGCCTCTTGTTGATGCGACCTCCTTTGCTGGAGACAGGCTCAAGCACCTGGAGGTGTGTGTGGGCCTGTCAGGTCCTGTCCTCCCTGACCACATCCTGCTCCTGTGCTGGATCCCCCTGGAGCCCAGGGAGATGTGCTCTGTCCAGGACCTTGGTACAGTTCACTTGGGTTGTGCTTTGGTGCTCAGTATGAGATAAACCCAAAGGTTTCTCGTGGGGGGAACATCATCCCCAGGCCTCCAAGGAAGCTCCAAGAAGTGCTGTCCATGTCCCAGGGCAGATCACTGCAAGCTGAGGCAGGGAGCCCCTCAGTGGGGGGCTGTAAGACCTCAGTGATCAGCCTCCTAAGGCTCCTCCTCCAAGCTGAAACCCCCAGGGACAGTCTTCCTTAATCCTGAATCTGAAACTTTGAGGAAAAGCTGGGATTTTTTCAAGAATGTTTTCTTTAGGCCATAGAAAGCTTGGAAGAGAGACCTGGGGGCATTTAGAGCTGTGCAGCACTTGGGTAGTGCTGGTTGCTCTTGGTTTGGATGGCTTGGGGTGTCATCCAAACTCACCCGCAGGCAGCAGGAGGGAGAAGGGCTCTTCTTCCTCGAGAATTCAGTGGCTTTGGGACATTTCAGTGTAATTCTCTTGCTCTTGGACTCATATTCCTTTGGCAGAGCTCCAAGAGCTGAGGTCAGGGTGTCTCAGGGGTGCCTCTGGCACAGGGGCCAGAGCCTCGCTCAACTCTTGGCCCAGAGACCCCAGTGGCAGCCCTGATGCCCCTGGTGACCCCTGGTGGGATAGTTACCTCACTGGCCTTTTTCTGAAGTGTCTCAAGGTATCGTCTCTCTCACACAACTATGAACTCTGCCAGTTGGGCTTGGAAATCTATTCCAGGAGAAAATGTGCTCTATCTAATCAATCTATCTATCTATCTATCTATCTATCTATCTATCTATCTATCTATCTATCTATCTATCTATCTATCTATCTATCTATCTATCTATCTATCTATTATGATGTAAGAGAGAAAGTTCTGTCTGCCTTCAGAGAGGAATGTTACATCTTTAATTTTCTGAAGAGGAGAAAGAGCTGAAACTTGCTGATGCAAGTTCACAGGCTTCCCCCACTGACGGGGTGCCCTGGTTCCCCTCAAAGTCTTCTTCCAAGGTCAGAGACACCAATGACTGAGGAGGGCTGGGGGGCTGTACCTCCCCTGGGCCATGGCATCTCCCCAGCCCCCTGCAGTGCAATTAGAGGGAGCAGAGCCAGCGCAGCCTCGTCCCCTTCCCAGCGGATGTTGCTCCAGGGCTGCTCAGGGTGCTGAGTGGGAGGAACTCCTCTTCCTCCCCGCATCAATTTGCACCAGGTTCTGTTGCTGGCTCGGCCTCCCAGCCAAGCGTTAGTGCTTTTTAATTGCCTGCAGGGAGCCAGCTGAGCTGATGAAGGGCTCTCCAGAGCCCCAGTTTTGCCTCCGTAGCTGTCTCAGCCACTGGTAGGGAGGAGGGCAGCAGGAAACCAGATCAGGGAATTGAGCTGCCTCATCTCTGGGAATGCTCCCACACATCTCTAGTCGGTTTTCCAGACCTTATCCTCATCCCTCGAGCTGGAAGTGAGTCTTCCTTCCCTGGTATTGCTGTGAGAGGTGTCACAAGACAACCAGTTACATTCCCAAATGTCCTGCTCCTTCCCAGTGCGCTGCACTTTGACAGGAGCTGTAGTCTGTCCTGTACAGCGTGCTGCCATCAGCTGAGCTCATATTTCTAAAATTATGTAATCCCTCCACATGCATCTCTGGCTCCAGACTAGTTCCTGGCAGGAATAGTTCCCCACTGGAGCCAGGAGATGTTGGACCTACCACACATCCAATCCTTAAGACCGCTGAGAGACCAGTGATTCTCAATCCCTGGTTTTTCTTGTGGACCCCTTTCCTCCTCTCCCCCAGCCCCTGCCCTGGGGAGCTGAGGTGGTCCTGCTGCCTGGGGGAAATGTATGGGAGAACTATTTGTACTGGAGTTGAGATTAAGGACATTTGAACACACCTGAGTCTTCAAATCCCCTCTCTGTGTGACCTGTTCATCCAGTCTGATTTCTGTGCACTTGCCAACCTATCCCAGGATGGGAAACCAGCTCCTCTCCCAGGTGTGACCTGTTGGCACCAAAGAGGAGAACTGTGGTGGGTTTCCCCATCCTCTTTCACTGCTCCCACTATGGCACAAGGCTGAGACAAGGCATCCTGCAAATCATAGAATCCCAGACTGGGTTTGGTTTGAAAGGGACCTTAAAGCTCATGCCATTCCACCCCGTGCCATGGGCAGGGACACCTTCCACTAGATCAGTTTGCTCCAAGCCCCATCCAACCTGGCCTTGGACAAAGAATAAAGCCAAGAAGTATTCAAACCCTGGCCAGGACTTCCACATGTGTTTACCCTGCCGGCAGCATTCCCAACACAAGGAGGATGGAGGAATGGCTTCACCTGAGCCCTGACTCCCAAGACCCCTCCGGCTTTGGAGCAGCCTGGGAAGTTGTGCAGTGCTGCTAATGGCACAGAGAAAAGCCATTAAAGGAGGAAGAGTTGAGGTTACAATATTGTGCTGAAAAGTTTATTGCTGCCTGCAGAGACATCAGGTCTGTACTTCCAGGATTACTCAGTGCTTAGTGCCTGCGCATTAGTTTTGCCGGGAAGCCCATTTGGGGTTCTTCCAAAACGGAAAAATTAAAGGGCTTCCCTAATAAATGTGCTCTCCAAGAGCCAAAACAAAACAAAAAAAAAACAAAAAAAAAAAGCAAAGCCCCAAACCCAGCTCAGGAACCCAAACTGAGGCAGCAGTTGTGGAGCTGGGGGCAGTCCTGCTGTCTGAGCCCGGGATGGAGCAGCACTGGCTGCTGGAAGCTGTGGGAAGTGACATCCAATTTCTGCTCCCTTCCACTGCTGTGGCCTCCTAAGACTCAGCTACAGAAGGAAAAGATGCAAATTTACACATGGATTTGAGTGCACAGCAGGTAAATTTGCCTGGGAAGTTCTTCTCTGTTTTTCTGACAAAAGGAAACTCCAACGAGGCGCAGCGACTTGCTCGCCCCCTTGCTCCACATCCCTCCACTGCACACAAGGAGAACACAGGTCTTTTCCTACACCCAGGCCTTTGGGCCACGCTTTTCCCAGCATTTAGTGTATATCTGGGAACACAATTAGTGCCTGGAATAGATGCAGACTGGATGGGGAGGCAGCAACGATTTGGGGAAGTGGCAGCATTTCAGCCCCAAGCCAAGTGCTTGGGCTCGCTCCTGCTCCTCCTCTGGCACCCAACTCCTATCTGAAATCAATGTGAGTGAGGTGCCAGGATGCAAGTTAGACTTTGTGTCTCTTTGCAACCAGTAGACACCATAATTTTACATAGGCACTGCCTGGAAATGGAGGGCAGTGAGGAACAGCAGCTTTGTCCTGTTCTCAGTAGGTCCTTAAACTTCCCTTGTCAAAAGCCTTGAGAAAAGCCTTGAGACCCCACCTTGGATGGGATCTCCGAGAGTGATGGGCTGGGAGATTGGTTGGCTTGGCTGGCCATGCCAGGGTGTGCTGGGAATGGCACTGGGAGCTCAGCTTGCCTTGGGAGAGAAGGGCAGGATCTTCCCAACAACTCTCTGCTCCCAGGGATATTTATCCACTGATGTCTTACCCTGGTAAAAAGGAGGTTCAGGGAGGACCTTGCTCTTTACAACTCCCTGACGGGAGGATAGAGCCAGGTGGAGTCAGTCTCTTCTCCCAGCTGACAGGATAAGAGGAAACAGCCCTAAGTTGAACTGGGGGAGGTTTAGGTTGGATATCAGGGAAAATTTCTTCATAGAAGGGGCTGTCCAGCCCTGGCACAGCTGCCCAGGGCAGTGGTGGAGTCACATTCCTGGGGGTATTTAACAGATATGTGAATGTGGCACTTGGGGACATGGGTTAGTGGCGGCCTTGGCAGTGCTAGGGAATGGTTGGACTCAATGATCTTGGAGGGCTTTTCCAACACAAATGATTCCATGATTCTACGAATTCAGACCTTTCACCAAGAAATGTCATCAAGGGACTCAACGGGGGAGTTTTGTCTTCATGATGCCTTACAAAGGGAGCCAAAGGTTTGCCTCCTTTGGTGAGTCCATGGCTGGACCATGGCAAGGAGCATCTTGTAAGTCCTGACCTGACTGTTAGTGGGACTTGTTGGGTCCTGCTGGGAGCTGCCTCTGGCTGCAGGGCTGGGAGGCAGCTGGGCTCTGCTCTGCAGCTGTTAGTTAAACAGTGCTTATGCTCAGCTTAAGAAAGAAGCTCGAGGCTGTTCTTGTTTTGCAATCAGGTCACAAGACATCCAGAGAATGTGGATGAATTCTCTCACTTGGTTTCCATATTTAAACGTACTGTTTTTTCCACCAAACAAACCCCTTTGTCTTTGTTTCTGCTTCAATCCCTCTTTCTGAGGGTGATGCCAAGAAGTGGATTTGCATGTGTCATCACCTGCTGTTGCCCACCCACTTTCCCAGTGCCCTGGAGAGCTGTCAGACATTTTTCACATCTCTGTCCTCAAGCAGAAGCAATTCATAAAATCCAGACTTACTGCCTGAGTGCAATTTGGCGTCACACATGCAGCATCATGACCCACAGCCTCAGTGAGATGCCTGGTTGGACTTCCCTTGCAGGAGGTGTCCATCTCCCATGGTACTTTCATGCTCCGTTGATGTCTCCTCTTCTTGCCCTCCTCTCTCCCAAGGCAGCATGATCCTGGTGGGGCTGAACTCATCCTGGTGGGGCTGGATTGATTCTGGTCTTCAGAGAGTTCCCCGGGAAGCTTCTGCTCCCTGCAGGCTCTGTGTTCCCCCACCTCCCAAGCACAGCTCCTCCAAGTCTTGTTGAGTTTTAACCTTTGCTCTTCCAAAGGATTTATAGGAAGGGCATGCTTGGTTATCCCTTCAGGCTGCCTGTTCCAGACGTTTTACCCATTCTCACAAGCAGGAATAGTTTTGGGGAGCTGTAGAAGTGGAAAATGATCTATTTAAGATCACACACCACTGGGGTACATCCTTCAGCCTTGTGCTCTCCTACATTTATTTGGGAATACACTTGTCCTGAAAGGTTTTGTAGTCTCCAGAAGCAGAGAAGTCTGCTCTCCTTTCTCATCACCACGTGTGCATTCCTGAGGCCGGATCCCCAATACCTGTGGAGCTCTAGCTGTCTGTAGCAACCTGGGATCAATCCTCCTGGCTCAGTTTTTGGCACAATTACTGTGCCAGGGACATTGTCTGCCACAGGACTGGGGACTTTACGTGGCAAGTAAGTCAAGCATGAGGAATAGCAGGGAAAGGCAAAGGAAGAAGGGGAGAATAGTACAGGCAAGGAAAGCATTAAGGCACTGAGCACCAAACCTCCCTGAGCATGGAAGAGGTCCTGGCAACAGCCAGGCTTGGCAGGTGGGTGCTCACCTGAAACCAGGTCTGAATCTCCCCATGAGATGTGTTCAGTGTCCTCAGATAAAATCAGACGAGGGAGAAACCTGCTGTGACCAAAGTTAGTAAAAAAGAGGTGGTAGAGGAAGCTATGTGGGTAAGAATGGAGGTTACAGGGAAGAAATGGAATGTGGGGAGGAGAAGAAAGAGTATTTTAACTTCAGGGAGCTGTGAATTTCCAAAACCAGATCATGTTAGAAAGTCAGTGTCTAAGTTTCACTCTTTCAGAGTCTGGGTGCTCTGCCCACCGAGGAATCTTGGAGCCCATCCGTGTCTCACTCTTTAATGCTTGAGGCTGTGTTATTCTCTACTTAGGAATCCTGCTCAGGAAAGTCAGGAGAGCAGACGCTTCACCCTCCCCTGGGCAGAGGCTTGGCACACAGATCCATCTGCATGGGGCAATGCCAGCTTTTCTCCTCACCACAAATCCCTCTCCTGCCCTCCCGGGGGAGCAGCTCCGTTCACTCCGAGCCGCTCGGGCAGGAGGTTCATTAGTGCCCATTAGACAGGTCTGTCCCAGAGCTCAGCCTGAGATAAGGAGCTGTGAGCTCAGGGGAATATGTTCCTGTTCCTTCTCCACAGCTCCTTCTCTGTGCCTCAGTTTCCCAGCCTGTCTGGACTCCAGTTTCCTGTCTGCTCTTTGAATCCATGGCTTCTCGTCTTGCCCATCAGGATGATGCCCATCTTGTTTAACAAGAAATATAAACTTAAAATTCTTGTTTCTTGTAAGAAAGAAATATGTAAATATTTCATAAGAAATATAAACTGGAAAAAAAAATCAAGAAAACTATCTAGAAAAAAGAACATTGTGTGCAAAAAAGACAGGACTAGAGAGGAGACAGAAATCATAGAATCCTAGAAGGGCTTGTGTTGGAAGGGACCTTAAAGCCCACCTCATTGCACCTCCTGCCACGGGCAGGGACACCTTCCACTATTCCTGTCTGCTCTAAGCCCAGCCCAACCGGGCCATCATCTGCTCCCTGCATCAGCTTCTCCTGTTTCTTCCTCAACCAAATTCTGCACGGGGAAAGTGGGAATGTTCAATGTGCAGATGGGCTCAAGCCCGAGCAGGAAGGTGGGGTAGAGAATTCCCCTCTGTCCAAAGCCTCAACAGTGTCCTCGCTCTCTCCCTCCCTGGACCCAATGGCCCTAGAAAGGAGCAGGGACTGTGTCTGCTGGCAGCCCACAGCCCTCCAGGAATTGTTCTGGAGTGTGTTATCAATTCCATGGGGGGAGATGATGTTGTCTTTTACAGCTCCTGTGTCAGCTCTGCCGATTAGACTAATGCAAATGAGATTTTAGCCTTGACACTGAGCCTGAGATGCAGGAGCAGAGGATGGAGGATCCAGTGCTGGAGAGCTGGACTGCTCATGGCAGCCAAAGCACCACCCTGAGACAATGAGGAGGGAGCTGGCCTTATCTTTTCCAATGTTTCTCCATCATTTTTACTCAAAGAATTCCTTTTGCCTTTGAGGAATAAGGTCTGTTTTGCCTCTACTGGCTTCTCCCAGGGTCTTGCTCCACTGCAGGCTGCAAAGGCTGAGCAAATCCAATTTATTCACTGACTGTTTTCCAGCCTCTTCCTTTTGGTGCTGCTATGGGGCACATTCCCGGTGGACTCGTGGATGCTGGCTTTCCAAAACCAAACCTTTTTGCCTGGAAACCAAGGGAAATCAACCACTGAGGGGATAAACAGGAGGAGCATCCCATCCTGTGCCACTGCTCTCCTAACCAGAGCTGCACTTTAAGCCCAGGCATTTCCTTTCTGCTCTCAAACACCTATTTCTGCTAAAAAAGCCACCCAACACTAGTCTCCCTGCCTGGAGAGGTTAGTATTTTATTTAGGGCTGATCCATTTTTCTTTTAATTCAGATCAATGCAGGTTAATTGAGAGCAGCTTATTTTTACTTCTGCTGCTATCTGCCTGCCAAGATCAATACCAGTCATTTCCACTTAAACTGTTGTACCTTTACTGGAACTACCCGAGCTCCCAGCCCTCCACACACGGACCAGCCTCATCCATGTGGTTCCTCGTGTAATAATTGCGACCAGGCTCTCGTCAGTCTGGCTGCAGAGGCATCCTCGTAATGCTGGGAGGAAATGGAGACGTGCTCGGCCCCGACCAGGGGGGATTTATTACAGCACCAAACATTCGCACACTAAAAATACCCGTCGAGGGGCAGCCGCTCATTGATCGTCCCTCCTCAATGGTCCCTCTGGCCACTCATTGCCACTAGATGGGGCGATGCAGCAGCGGCTGCAGCCCCGGAGCCTGCGAGCAGAGGTGTTTTCCCCTCCCGTCCCAAAGACATTGAAGTGGCAATAAGAAGCCTGGTGTTCTCTTTTGGAAAGGGGTGGATCGATGTAAACCCTGTCTTGGCGTCCTCGGGAAGTGTTGGGCATGGATGGGTTTCTCGTGGAGACTGGAGGAGGCAGGAGTTTTCTGCTGCTGTGTCTCTAGGTCTCCAGAGGGAAATATTCCTGGAGGGACTGATGGGATGTGGGTTTGGGACCAGCCTGTTGCATCCCGGGGTTTGTGCTTCCCAATGGAAGAGTTACCAGATGTTATCCTGATTTGGGTTGGAACGTCAAGATCAGCAAGTTCCATCCCCTGCCATGGGCAGGGACACCTTCCACTCTCCCAGTTTGCTCCAACCTGGCCTTGGACACTTCCAGGGATGGAGCAGCCACAGCTTCTCTGGGCAACCTGTGCCGGGGCCTCCTCACCCTCACAGGGAAGAATTTCTTCTCAGTATCCCATGTAACCCCGCCCTATGGCACTGGAAAGCCATTTCCCATCATCCTGGCACTCCAGGCCCATGTCCAAAGTCTCTCTCCTATGGAGTTTTCATCAATGGAGGTCACTGGGTCCACTTTTCCCAGCCGTGGCCTTGATGGAGAATGCTGGGTTGTGGGATAGGGGAGGGACATGGCAGAGGGAGTGTTTTGCCTCTTGCTGGGCTGGTCTGACCCAGCAGTGATAGCTTAGAGATTTGCCCTGTGGTACAGAGATGGTGACAGTGGGACACACAGACACAACTGTGTGACCCAGAGCACAGCTGGGCCTGACTTTTGCTGAGTCTTACACAGGGTGTCAGGCGACTCAGGGGAAACTAAGAAAAAAAATTCAATTGGAAGCTCTGGAAACTGTGTCCAGCCTGAATTCAGACTGAGCCACTGTCCCCCTCTCTCTGTATCATTGTGGCTTCTCCATTCCCACCCTGAGCTACTGCACAGGGATGAATAATCACAGATTTTTATCTCCTCATTGTAAGAAAGCTGGATGTGTGGAACATCACCAGAGAGTGGTGGGATAGGAGTGTCCACATGGAGCCATTCCCAGTAGGTGCAGGGTTTGTGGTATATTTAAGACAAGCTGCATGATTTATGCTTTGCACCAAACCTGATGGGCAGCCAGGTGGCCCAAAGGTGGCATTTTCCTGCCACTGTTCTCGTGCTCCCACCTTTCCTCTCTCCCTGCCCATCCACCATCTCCATGTACCAGCTCTCCACACTCTGCTCTCCCAGCTGAGCACCCATCCTTTTCCATCTCCTGCTATGGGGACTCCATAGAAGCACTGGGGTAATCCTTTGTGGCATTTCATTAGCTGATACATTGATGGAGAGCAAAGTCAGGTGGACACAGAGGGGAAAGATCCTGTACAGTTCATCAGTCCAGTGTTTAAAGGACCTTCTCCTCTCAATGAGCTTGTTGGGCAGGGGTGGGTTTAGCCAGAGTTTTTTTGGAGCATCTTTCTGCTCTGTGACCACCTGTGCAGGTGAGGACCAGCTCTGGGAGCTGCTGAGTCTTGCCCACAAGGACTGGAGTCAGTTGAAGCAATGTTCCCATTGAAGTGTTGGGAAAGTCATTCCCTCCCTCCCCTTCCCTGGCAGTGATCCTTGCCATTTGCTGCTCTTTCCAGACAGGGCAGGCTGAGATCTCCCAGCCTTGCTGATGTTCAGGGAAGAGAAGAATTACCAGTTTCCTGAGGGGTAAAACCAGCGGCTGCAGAAGCCACAAGGACAGAACAGCCAGTGGGTCCTGGTCATAAATGACAGGGGATAATGACTTTGGCCTGTACCCCTCAAGCAGAACTGATTTAAGGGGTCATTAAAAAGGGTTGGTGGCCATAAGGGTGGGACACAGGGTCTCCAGCCCAGGTCCTTTATTCCCTCTGGCTGTATCAGTCGAGGAGATGGATTTGGAGAAGCCATATGTCAGATAAATGTGTCTCTAATTGATTTCTGGAGCTGCATGGAGTGTAAACATTTTACCAGTCAGAGAGCAGCTGATCTGGAGAGGAGGAAAGAGGGTGGTGGGAGGAGAAAGGACAGGAGAAAGTCTGGTGTGAAGCTGAAGGGAGCCTTGAAAAACGACTTTTGTGCGGACCCATGAAACCCCAATTTCCCTCGACCCCTCCACGGGGTTCCCTGGTAATGGAGTCACTCCCAGGGCAAAAGTTAACTCCAATTAGAGGGTTTGCAAGGGAGGGTTTGCAGTCCCACGTCTCCTTGCAGGAGCCGTGTCAGCTCACGTTATGGAGATGGGCAGGGCAGCAGCTGGGAACAGCGTGTGGACAATGAGGGGTGTCCTGGGAATCCTCCCTGTGCGAGGACACAGCCCGGCTCCCCCTCCCACCCCCTCCTCCTCCTCTCTCCTAGCCAAGGACAACTTGCTCGCACTCAGCTCTTCTGTCCTCGCCTTCGAGGGGCCCTGTGGCACCGGGGACATCACCCAACTCTGCAAGGGCATGACCTCCCCCGATTGTCCTTCAGTACAGATTTTGCATTCCCAAACTGGCAGATGCCCCATAAACCATCTTTATTTACTCATCCCTCTGTACAACCCCTATTTCATCCCCTTCCTTATCCCCAGGGGAGCCCCACTTCCCAGCACTCCGTGTCACCAGCCCCCCTGGTGACACTGGATGAAGCCTGGTGGGACCATGGAGGTAAATTGATGCCAAGGCTGATGCTGCCCTGCAAAAACGATGGTCAAGAACCAGAAGACAGGTCCAGACAGTCAAGAGCATCAAGTGGGGAAGGGCAGGTGGGTATGGGAACAGTGTTAACCTGTTGGATCCCTGGGATTGCTCTGGAGATGTGGCTGTAAGGTGAGGAGGACATGTGAAGGTGTCTCCAATGTCACCAACCCTCCAGGGTGCTCCCCAGGATTCCATCTGAGTGTGTTTTCTTTCTCACCTTGCTGTCACCTGCCCAAGGATAGGCTGTTCAGGTGATAAACAGAGATGGAAAACTGAGATCTTGCATCCTTTGGATCCAAGAAATTCAACTTCCAAGACTTTGTTCCAGAGAGGATTTGGGGCTTATCTTTCTGAGCTGGAAAAGTCCATTAGAATTCTTCAACTCAGTAAACAATCAGCTTTACTGAGCTTTTTGATAAAAGAGCAAAACTGAATGGATCTATTTCATTTACAGAATATTGTGGAACTTCTCACTGGATAAAACACAACAAATCGTGTTTCAAACCAATTTTTTTCTTTTCCAAGCCTGTGTCATGCAAAGCTTTTACTTGGCTTGGATTTCATCAACAAGCTCATCTGAACAGCTCTGAAATCTGCTCATAGAACCCAAGGCAAAAGTGAAGAAAAGAAAATTATTAGAAAATGTAAGTGGGTATTGATCTGGGGGAAGTTGGACTTTTTAGGGCTTCAAAACAGTGATTTGGTTCTTAAATACTCCTAAACTGAAATATAACAGTGGAAAACAGAGATAACTGCTGAATTAAATGTTTCAGGCAGAAATAAGGTAAAGCACCGGGGTTTTTACATTATTTCCCCATTTTTTTCTCCAGCCTCCCTATGCATCCAAACCGAATTTTTCCCCGACGTGACTCAACGGGATTCTCTGGACCTGTTGGCACAGGCTGGGCCAGGAACTGCTGTTTTTTCTCCTCCCACCCAACCACCCTGAGCTCCATCCACGCCTTCCCCGCTCTCCCTGCCCGGCCCCGCCGTCTGCCTGTGCCCTGCGGCCCCGGCAGCCAGGGGGGCTCATTGTGGCTGTGCCTGACAGCTGCCGCCGGCTCCGGTGACCCCCCGGGCCCCTCCGTGCCGAGCCCCCCGCGCCGCATCCCGCCCCGCGTCTGGCGGCGCCGGGATGGCGTTGGGATGAGCGCTGGGAGCGGCGCCGGGGTGGTTTTGGGATGCGTGTTGGGAGCGGCACCCGCCGCCCCCGGCAGCCAAGCCGCCCCACCGGGGCTGGGCGAGCCCGGGCCGTGCCGCGCCGGCTGTCGGCTGTCGGGTGGGACAAGAGCTCTACCCCGGCCTCACTCCGCGGGGCAAATCGCCGCAGCGCCGGGCGGCAGATGGAAATCCGGGCGGCTGCAGTCCCAGCCTGCCCTGCTGGGTTAAACGGGCCCGGACCCAGCCTGCCCTGCAATGGGTCCCTGGGTTGAAGTGCTGCAGAAAGAATACGGGGCTGGGCCGGGATTCAGTCAGTGAAAGTGCAGGCGGGAGCAGTGACCGCTGTCGTTGAACCCCCTTTCTGGCGCTCCCCCCATCTCCCGGGGGAGATGACCCCTCTCTTCCCCTCCCAGCCCCCCGCACTGATTTTTATTCCAATCTCACCGAACTACTCTCCCTGCGGGTTTGGAGGTGAGCATCTCCAGCTCTGGGAGCCGCTCCTGGAGCTGTGACCAGCATGCAGTGCCAGACGTGGATACGCACTGTCACCCACTGCCCTGTCACCCAGGGTCACCTCTGCGGCCGGGACAGGACACAGTCCCGCACCGGGGCAGGTGATTCCATTCGTGATTCCATTCGTTATTCCATCCATTCACACGTTTCTTGCTGTGCTGATACAATTCCTACCGGTGTTATGTTTGAGAGCATCCCAGTCCGGCATGGAGCCAGCCCATACCGTGTGTGATGCCTGGAGTGGAACTGTGACCATGGTGGCAAAACCAAAAAGGAAAAAACACCTCTGCAACAAGGGGAAAGGCAGAAGGGGAGCTGAAAGTACCGGCAGGCCTCTGCACAGAGGATGAGATTCGCAAAGAAATGGAAACTTTCCTGAGGAGCACACAATGGTTTGGGTTGGATGGGACCTTTAAAGACCACCTAATCCAACCCTCCCTGCCATGGGAAGGGACATCTTCCACTAAACCAGGTTGTTCAGAGCCCCATCCAACGTGACCTTGAAGGTATTAAGGGATGGGCTTTGCAGTAGGATAGGGAGCGCTGTGTCCCACAGACGAGGAAGAAGGAAGAAGAGTTTGGGGGTTTGAGGTGTATGAAGAGAGAAAAGCAGCACCAGTGAATTCCTCGCTGCTCAGAGCTGGCTGCAGAGGAGCTGTGCCTGCTTTTATTAGGCAGAGCTGGAATGATGCAGGTGAAGGAGATGGTTTTTGTAGCAAGCTCCCACGTGTCCTCGGGAGAGACTGGACACAGTGATGCCCAGCAGGCTGCGGCCAGTACAATGCTCCTGCAGCAGCTGGATGGAGTGCTGGCGGTTTGGGTGCCTAATTCTCCAGAGGGATGCCGAGGACAGCAGGGAATCCCACCGCCCCTCAGCTGGAGAGCGCGGGGACCAGGGCTGGGAGGGCCGGGCAGGGCAGGGCATGAGCGGGTGGCTGCTGCAGCATCTGCCCTTCACCCACCACGCTCTGAGAGCTGCTGGAGGGGGAGGAGAGTGCCAGCCAGTCCCTAAGAAACAGGGCTCTCATTTCCTCCCCAGCAGACATCCATTGGCCGGGCACCAGATCGTGCTCGAGGGACGCGGATCGGGTGGCCGTGGCTCACATTATCGGGCGGCTTCCCCCGCTCCGATCCCGGCCATGTGTCCCTGCCACGGAGATCAGGTTACGGGACCTTCACAAAGCCCCGCCATCCATTATTCAGCCGCTGTGCTGCCGTACGTGTCGGAGTGTGGAGCTGAGCTGGGCCCGCGCGGGGGGATGAGGCTGTAAATCACCCCCGGGAGGAGCAGGATGTGAGCAGAGGGCTGGCGGAAAGCACCCGGAGGTACCTGGCTCCAGGAAGGCTTTATATAGCACGAGTGAAACCCATGCCGTGAATTCCCGTCAGAGGGACCAGAGCCTTCCCGCGCGTGCCGCGGAAACGTGGGAACCTCTTGGCGGGTCAGACTGTGGGAGATGGGTCTGACCTCCCCAACCGCCGGGTGAACAGGAGGCAAAACGTGGGATAAACCTCATCCCCGAGAGGCTTCGTGTCCGGGAGAGCAGGGAGGAGGGAGCAGCCAACGGGATCTTGGCCGTGGCTCTTTGTTCAGGGCATCGCTCCCGGCTCCTGCCTGTCAACGTCGAGCACCCGGAGACGTTCAGAGAGGATGAGAAGAGCTCAGGGCAGAGCGAAGGGGAAGATTTCTCCACTGTTCCCCAAGGGAAAAAAAAAAATCCCCCTGGGTTGAGTCTTCCATGGGGAAATGTTGTTTTCTTGACACTTGGGGTTGGTGGGAGAAATCAGCTCGGATGAAATTTCAGTTGGGACTCAACCAGACAAATGAAAGTGAGCAGAGTTGATGGCGATGAAGTTGGGTTTCATTACAGTCAGAATTGAGTATTTTTATTTTGTTTCCACATTAACTTTGTTCTAATTCATTAAACTTCCTTTGCTTTCACAGTTTTCTTTCTTTTTACAAAAAAATCCAGCAAAAACACAAGCATTTTAGAGCTATCGAATTGGAATATCCCATTCAGCCCAAGCCAGTTCTTCCCTACTGCCTTTCTTCAAATACCCCCTTTTCCTGGAAAATCCAATCTCAGCCTTTTCCATCTAATAGAATTCCAAGTTCCTGCAGTTCTGTGTTTCTCACCAATGCACCTGTAGAATTAACAGTCTCCAGTAGCAAAGATATAAAAAAGCACCAGAGTTCTCTGCAGGAGAGGGGGGTCTCCATCAGACCATGGCATGACATCACATGGCCTCCCAGTTCATCCCATCCAAGTTTTGTGTTGGATCAGTGCATCCTTCACGTCCTGTTTTCCTCCGTCTCTCTTTCTGTTGGCAGCTGGGATGTGGAGAATGAGAAGAGGATGGAAACACCAGCGAGATTCCCAGCTTTGCAAAATTTTCAGTCTGAAATTCAGAGGCGATCAGAAGTCTCTAGACGATCAAGTCCATGGAGAAATTCCCACTTTTGGCATCAATGGTTTTCCCCAAGGCTGTAAAAGAAGCAGACCTCCTGCTCCCCTCTCCCTGTTTACAGGGGAGCCTGGTGGGACTTGTAGGCTCCATTCCCATCCAGCTATCCTTTCCCACCCTCCTGATCCCAGAACTGCTTCCCATGTGGAGCTGTGCTGGCAGAAAGATGAGTTGCCCACTCCACTCCACACTCTGCAGCTTCCCTGGCCCAGCCTTGCTGGCCCTGCCTTTTATTTCTCAATGGACAAGCTTAACAGGGATGTCTTGGGTTTTTAAAAATAGTTAATATTTAAATATTAATTGAGCCATTAATTACATCTGAGCCCCAGAACAAAACAGCTGTGAATAATTAATGAGAGGGCCTATGGTAAATGCCTCTAATAATTCACAAAGCAACAGAACCAGGTATTTTCAGAGCATGCAGTGGGAGGAGAAGCAGGGAATGGGGAGGCAAGGCAACACAAGAATGTTGAGGGAAAAGGCTGAAAGACAAGATGGAGCACTATGGGCTGCTTGGTGCTGTACTCACAAGGCTTTCTCACCATTATTGGAGCAACCTGGGACAGTGAAAGGTGCCCCTGCTAATGGCAGGGGGCTGGAACTGGATGGTCTTTAAAGTCCCTTCCAACCCAAACTAGGCTGGGATTCTGTGATTATTCATCTCCATAACATCTGTCTTATGGGTATGGGATTCGTGGTGGGGAAACTGAGTCACGGGGGTGCTGAACGTCAGCCAAAAGCAGATTTAGGAAGGCCATCAGGACTCTGGGCTTCCTGTCCCAGAGCTGTACCTTGGATGTTTAGGACCATGACTCTCTGAAACACCAGGATCTCTGGCAGAGGTCCCACGGAGGCGGCTGCTCTCTGACCAACCTGCCCCACAAAAGTGATCACTCCTTAAGCAGGAAGGAGGTTTTAATTCCCACTCTCCTTTCTCCCCTCCCCCAAGATGTTTCAAACACTCACTCTGGAGGCTGCAGTGAGGAAGATGATGCTCTGAATAAATGAACACATTTTACCAGGCCTTGGTAAAGACTAATCTGGGGTATTTGCACCTAATAACTGTAATTCTTATTTACAGGTGGCTTGGGCCTCGAGTAAGGCCAAGGACTTCAGCTCTGAACACACAGCCAGGCAGCAGAGAGCTGTGCCCCCTGGAGCTGGGCATCTTAATGGTCCTTTTGTGCTCTGGTTTGTTTGTGCAGGAGAGTGTGACTAATGACCCCATTCATGGAGCAGCTTCTTGCTGGAGCTGCTGAGGTCTTGGAAGCACAGAGATTTCACCTCCCATGGCTGCCTGCTCCCTGGGTCTCCCTCCATGGCTGCTGGATCATGCACAGCCAGGAGCAAACCAGAGAATCACGGAATGGTTTGGATTGGAAGGGAACTTAAAGCTCATCTTATTCTGCTCCCCCCTCTGCCATGGGCAGGGACACCTTCCACTATCCCAGGTTGCTCCAGCCTGGCCTGGGGCAGCCACAGCTTCTCTGGGCAACCTGTGCCAGGGCCTCGCCACCCTCACAGGAAACAATTCCTTCCCAATATCCCATCTCTCCCTGCCCTCTGGAAGTGGGCCGGTCTCTCCATCCCTTGTCCCCAGTCCCTCTCCAGCTCTCCTGGAGCCCCTTGAGGCTCTGGAAGGGGCTCCAAGGTTTCCCTGGATCCTCCCCTTCTCCAGGTGAACACCCCCAGCTCTCCCAGCCTGGCTCCAGAGCAGAGGGGCTCCAGTCCTTGGAGCATCTTTGTGGTCTCCTCTGGTCTCTCTCCAGCAGCTCCAGGTCCTCCTGGTGCTGAGACTCCAACACAAATCATGCTCTGGCAGTGTCCTTCTCACTCCATACCCAGAGAAACCATTCTGGGCACTGAAAGGGGAATCCCAGCTCTGACCATGCAACAGGCAGCACAGGGTGCCTTCTCACTGCCCTCAGTCGCAGTGAGCAATAATTGCATCACAGCCAGGGAGCAGACCCTCAGGGATGTTTTATGATCCCATTTTCCAGTGCTCCAGCCTCTGCTGTTGAGGGATAACCCTGTCCTTGCTCCGTGGTTGATTGACAACCATTAAATGTGCCTGGGCTGTGTCCTCAGTGGGTGCCCTGTGGATACACGACACACACCCCATGGAACCACGGCAGCTTCTCTTTGCAAGGGGTGAAAATGATACAACTCACCATGTGCTTGAAAACTGTGACCCTCCCAAGCATCTTAAGGACCGTGTAATCAGCAGCATCAGGGCCTGGCTAATGAAGTGGTGCCACTCTCCCCCAGCCACAGAAAGCATTCGCTAAATGTGTCTTTGTCCCTTTTAACGGATGAAAAATTCAGTTGCCTTCCTCAGCTTATTGACCTCCTACAAATACAGGGGAGAAGGACATGGAGCCCTTTCCATCTCTAACAGTGTGATATCCATGACTTTGAGTTCTATAGAGAATAACAAAATAGATCAGAATAATTATTATCAATGTCTGCCTCTCTGTCTGTGTGGATGTAGCATTTATAAATTAACCAAAAACACTTGCAAATCTGCATAACCAGTTCCCCGTGTTCCTAATGCTTTCAATTTATCCTAATAGACATTTAATGAATACTTTATAAAGCCTTAGATGGGGAATTTTAAAATCAATGGTGCTATTTTATTGCTGTTTGTATTATCTTTATTTGGACGGTGTCTCGGCCCTCTGATGCCCATTGATTTCAGGCCTTGATCAATAAAACCAGGTTTCAGCTTGAATACATAGAGATGCACAAGAGAAGGTGGGTCTGGGGCTAAAGGGTCCTTTTGCAGGTGAGACACAGCTGAACTCACCCCCACAGCTCAGACTGAGGGTAGCACAGGTAATCCTAGATATCGTCCTTGCTCAGCTCTCCTCTTACCTGCAGCTTCTGGGGTAACGATTATCCTCAAAACAGCTCTGCACTCAGCAGACTCGTTCCCAGGTGAGGAGGGTTTATCCACATTCAAATCATGGAAATTCTCCTAAATAACTCTGAAATTCTCCTGCAAGACACCACACGTTGTGGCAACTATGACCAGAGCTGATGGAGAGATACGAAGCTTGACAGCTTCTCCCACCAGTATCAGCTCCTTCAGTTCCACATCCATGGATTTTCCTGTTCTCTCTCTGATTCCCTCCAACCTGGCTGGGTGTGGGTGGATCCTGTAATGAAATGGATGAGGGCCATGGGAACACCTGGGCTTTTTGGGATGGATTTTGGAGAAGAGACATCATCATTTTTCTTTGGATTTAAAATCAAAATCAAATGGCAAGGCACCGAGGGACTTTTTCCCCCTGTCTGGATGGGGCTGAAAATTTAGCTGAGTCTGTGGAATTGTGAAGATCATAGAATTATAGAGTGGTTTGGGTTAGAAAGAACCTTAAAAGCCATCCGGTCCAACTCCCTGCAATGGGCAGGGACACTTTCCACTGGATCAGGTTGCCCAGAGCTCCATCCAACCTGGTCTTGAACACTTCCAGGGATGGGGCAGCCACCACCTCAAAATGTTGCATGAAGTATGACTGAAGGGAACTAGATGGTGTCAGTTGGGAAAAAGGGAAAAAACACATCTTTTGGGAGGTGATGGCACCAAACTAAATAAAAACTGAGCCCCTTCCCACCAGAGATAGGTAAAAGTTCTCACTCAGCCAACAGGAGCTGCTGTTGGACATGAGAGATCACAATGATGCACTTTCCTGACAGATACACTTTATTTTGCATCAACCCCTTGAAAATTCACAAGAATAAGGACTGAAGTTGAAATGTCTTAACCACCAGACTCAAGTCCCAGTCTCACACTCACCCTTGTGTGGATGTCGAAATGTTCCCCTCCAAGTGGAAGAGGTTTCACAGGAGAGAGCTCTGAGTCCCAGAATAGCCCGAGGTCAGGATTTAGCTCCAACAGGAGTGACCTGAGCGTAGTCCCTTCAGGAATTGATGGGAATCATGCTCAAGACTTCCCCTGGGATACTGAAGCTTTCCATCATGAAAAGATAACCTTTTCTCATCACTGCCCTTGCAAACAGCACATACCTGAGTCCTGCCAGCCCTCTGCCCTCCTTTCCTCTTGTGACACTCACCTGCTTTGCCTGGCCAGCTTGTTTTCAGACGACTTGGGAAATTTTCAGGTTTAGGCAAGAAAATCTCCAATCAGATAATTCCTGAAATGTCCCTTCTTGCTCTCCTCCCGCCGTTCCTTCGCTCCCCCCTGCCTCCCCACTGCCTGTGGAGCCCTGCTCTCGTGTCAGGGCCGTGGCTCAGCTGCACCCTCCTGCTAATGCATTGCTCAGGGCACTAATTAGAGCCCCCAGGAACGGGTGCACAGAGGGTTCATCCCCTTGAATGTCAGCTGGGCACGGCCGGAGCTCACCCACGGCTTGGTGTGAGCCACCAGTGTGTCCACACACCTCGGCTGCTGCAGAGCTCTGGGTGGGCACTTGCCTTGTGCAGCTCCAGGTTTGTCCACAAGATTCCATCCCAGAGACCTCCACAGCTCCTCGTGGGGATCTTTCTGCTCATGAGTTGCTGAAGCCCTTCAAGAACACATGAGCTCTGAGGGCTGGGCTCTCACCCTCAGAGCAGAGAGCTGATGTTTAATCCTCTCTGCTGTCTCTGTGCATGTCTTTCCCTCCCAGCCCTCTGGATCTCTTCTCCCTCCAGACCTTGTCCTGAATGAGCATCCCAGCATTTTGGAATTCAAAGATCAGCCTCTCTCTCCTCTGCCCTTCATCTCCAAAGGGCCGTAGGGCACAGACCAGGTTAATCTGCTGGGCTGATCTCCCCAGGGACAGGGGATAAGGAAGGGGACAATATGGGAAGATCTGTGGATCAGCTCATGGCCTGGAGGGTTCTTAACCCCTTCCCTGACTCCTCCAGGCCCTGTCTGGAAGAATTCTTCCTGTTAGAAAGGATGAGGAAGATTTATTCATGAAGGTCAAATAAACCACTCAGATATTCCCCCATCTTATCCCTGAGAAATGGGGGGAATCTCTCCTGTAGGGCTTTTTGGACACTCTCCTGTTAGACATACTCCTCTCCTCTGGCTGCAGGGGAACTTAGGGGATCCAATGGGATTTGACACCTTGTTGTTCTTGTTGTTTTGGTCAGAAGTTTGAAATCTGTGTCCGTTTTGAGTCCAAGGGCAGTGGGAATGGCCATGGACTTTGGGCTGGAGCTATTCTCACCTGGTTTGAGACTTCTGGTTGTCACCAAGTGGTTGCCAAACAGGGTGGGAGTCACGGGCAGGTCACGTGTGAGGACTGGGCTCACAGCAGGGCTTGTGCATTGCTTTTCATCAAATCAACCTGTTCCCAGATGGACTTTGTCCTTCAGGGGAGACATGGCCCTTCACCAGGTTGTGGGGCCACCCAAGGGCTGCTCAGCTGACTGCTCCCAGGGTGACCACAGCAGCGACCACCAGCCTCTGGATGCCCAGGGAGGGCCCTGGGAGGGCTGGTGGCATCGACGACGAGAAAAATGGGATTAGAAGGAACCTGAGACCCCGGGTGGCTTTGATCCCATTCCCGGGAGAAGCGGGCCACCACAGCCAGCTTTGTCCCTTCTGAAAGGACAGAAACCTGTCGACGGGATAAACTTTCCCTGCTTTCGCTGCTGGGCTGGCTTCCTGCGCTGGCAGAGGGGGGACAAAGCGTGCTGCTGTCAGCGGACAGCCCTGCCGGGGCTCCCGCCTGGCTGTGGCCGGGGCAGCGGCAGGGCTTGGCACCGCCCGCACCGCCCGGCTCTGCCCGCGGGCATCTCGGGCTCAGCCAAAGACCGTCCCCGCTGCTCGCGAGCCGTTGTCACCCCCGCAGGTGCTCGGGGCTGAAATCGCCCCCTGTTTTCCCACCCACGGGTGTTGGTGCTGACCCTGCCCCTCTGGATCGCCTCTGGATCCCTCCAGCCCTCGCACCAGGCTGGGCTTCTCCCCTGCCGGCACCTCCGCGGGGGTGACGGGGGGGGACAAGGCACTGAGGGAGGCTGGGCAGGGGGTCAGGGGTAGTAAAAGTGTCTGGGACAGCAGTGACACTAATCCCACGTCCCAGACACATCTGCAACTTCCAGTGAGTCGTGGAAGTGTCTGGGGCTGGTGGATGAGAGACTCATTTATTCAAGCAAGTTTTACTGCCTGCGGGTCTCCCAGAAGCGAAGCAATTTCCTCAAGTGGCTTTGACACTTGGAATTAGTCCTTGATTTGCTTTTTGCTAATTTCCCTTCCCTGCTCCAGGAGGGTCAGGGTTGAAAACACTCCTGTGCCTCAGTGGGGCTGTCTGAGATGGTGTCAGCCTCTGCTCCCAGCCCAGCCTGGGGCAGCTCCCCCAGAACTCAAATTTCTTCACAGGACAAGGGAGGGTGGCTATAAACTGATGTAGGGTCGATTTAGGTTGGATTTCGGGACAAAATTCTTCCTTGTGAGAGTGGTGAGGCCCCGGCACAGGTTGGGCAGAGAAGCTGTGGCTCCCTGGAAGTGCCAGGTTGGATGGGCCTTGGAGCAACCTGGGATAGTGAAAGGGAGTGGAACAAGGTGACCTTAAAAACTGAATCCGGGGGCATCTCCCAGGACTGTGGACCTGGCAGAGCTCAGGGGTCAGGGCAGAGGCAGAAACGGGGCAGCAAGAGCTCAAGGATTACTATCAGAACCCTCCAGGTGAATCATTGCTGCCTTGGCTGCTGCCATGTCCTGGTTGATGCTTTTATCCATGGCACATATTGAGGTGTTTTTCATCTCACGGTGATTGTTTGACATGAATCCTGCTCTTTCTAGCCATAAAAATATTTCAGGTAGTTGGAAAAAACTTAAAATGAAGGTGGTGAGTTCCAAAATTGCCTGATGAACTTCATGTCAATCCCTGATGATTTATGATTAAGCTTTT
>VXBA01001098.1:87105-101042 GCA_013399895.1 Serilophus lunatus | reverse complement strand
TTTTTTTTTTTTTTTTTTTTTTTTTTGCTTAGAAACTGAAATAAAATAAAAAACTTCCAGACCCTACCAGTTTTCCTAAGGAATAGAGAGTCTGATTCTGTTCAAAAGAACACAAATTCCATGTAAGGCTGAGATATTTTTGGCAGGAAAAGGACCAGGGTGATTTGTCTAATGAGCACCTGAGCAACAAGTATTGCTTCTGTAAAGATTTTTCCTCTGGTTTGGAGATGCAGGGAATAATCCAACATTAAAAGCTACTCAGAAATAACCTGGTATTAGAGATACTCAGTAATGATCCAATATGAGAACTTGGGAAAAAACCAAATAGTTTTTACTTTCATCAGACACTCACAAACTGACATCCCTGAGTAATTAAAAACCCCAACACAGACTATTTCAGAAGAAAGCTAAAAGGGGATAAGAAAATAAAAAGAAAATATGGGCTGGAGTTCAAAAAAATTAGTTTTCAGGTTCTTGGTTTTCCTGTAAAGAAAGTAATTTTTTAAGGAGTGGAACATGAACAGTTCTGTGTAACCACAAGGGTATTTTATGAAAACTAAACTTGTAGTGAAATTTTTTTTTTGTTTCCCACTCATAGATTTCTTTTGGGGCAGAATTTGGACAGAATCTTTCCAGGGGATATTGTGGCTGTCCTTAGGGTTGGGAATGGATCTCTAATGTCACTGGGAGCATTGAGTCCTGGCTGGGGGGTTTAAGAGCTCCCAAAAGGCTCGGAGGGGATCCCCCCCCTTGGTGGGGCTCTGAGTGGGGTTGTTAAAGCTCCTGGACACGGGGAATGCTCTCGGACACGGAGCTGCCCTGGGAGTGGGTGCACCAGGAGCGAGGCAGAGCAAAGTTGCCCTCATTGAAACCCATCCACGCCGCTCCCATTTTTTGGCAGGCTCAGCTTGGCCTCCCTCCCCCCGCATCCCCCTCCTCCCTGTGGCAGGAGCTGTGCAAGCCCCGGCTCCTCGGAGGGTAATTGAAGCGGCACGTAGAGCATATGGCCAGGCAGGGCTCCCTGCTGGAGCACCAGCTGGGAACTGGGTGCTGGGGGAGCGGGCGGGGACAGCCCCGTCTCCCTGTCTGGCTGCTCCAAGCGTTATCCAAATGACACCTCTTAAGGAGGTCTGAGCTCCCGGGGCTCGCTGCTGGCGGGGGAGGGGGGGGGCTGGTGGTCCGAGTTCCCTGCTGTGCATCCCTGTGTTCTCCCTTCTCCTCCTCTCGGGGGATGGTTTTGCCCCTCACACCCCTTCAGCTCGGCTGCTCTGCTCCCCTCTCCTGTGAGGTATCAGCTTTGCTGTAGGATTTGGGGTCCCGGGTGGTGCTGTGGGACGGTCTGGGGGTTTGATGGGCACCTTCCAGCAGCCACACAGGCGAGGATTCCCCTGTTTCCCCATCAGGAAACAGGTGAACTCCCCTCAGCTGCTGCAACGCCTGTCTTCTGCCCTCAGATCTCCTCTGTGGTCCCCCAGAAGTTGTGTCCTCTCCCTTCCCGGGAACCCCCGAGCCTCTGTGGGAGCAGGAGCTGGGGAAGGGGGATGTCACTGCTGTCACGGTCTCTCCCAGGGTGGTCCTGCTGCCGCAGCTCAGCTCAGTCCCTCCTGCCACGCGGGATGAGGTGGGCAGGGAGCAGGATGCAGGTGGAAGCATCCTGGATTCCAAAGCTTCCAAGTGAAACACCACCATCCCCATCTCCACATGAAAACCTGTCCCATCTCAGGACCCCCCCGTGAGGATCTGTTGGGCACTGACCTCCCTCTACCTCCTGTCTGTGCCTGAACGAGCCAATAGGGTGGAGCCCTGAGAGCTTGTGTGTCCCACAAGGGTTAGAAGGTCCATAGGGTTTCCCGGGGTCCTATGAGGTCCTATGAGGTCCCTGGTTCCAGTGACCATGGCTGTTCTGTTCCCATCCACCCAGACATCCCTGGGAGATGCACCTGGCCCGAGAAGGTGTTTGGGATGGATGTGGACACCTGAAGTCCCCTCCATCAGTGCCTTCCATAGCTGCATGGAGGTCTGTGTGAGAGCTGGGGTAGGAAAGTGTGAGCTTTTCCCTGAATCCTGCAAAGAACTGGAATTGTATTGTCCGGGTTTGGCCCCAGCACCTCTTTCTATCCTACACTGGGTACATTGTCAGTGTCACCTTTGATGAAAGGACTTGCCATTCCTTCTGTTTCCAGGGCTACCACAGCCTTCCTCCAAGCCACTGGGAATGGCTTCACCTTCCTGGTCAGGTCTGGCTCCTCAAGGAAGAGGAGATCTCCCTCTTCCAGCTTTTCCCACTGGGTAGTGGAGCAATGGCCCTGTGGACCACGAGATGGAGGTTGAGTGGTCCAAGACATCCAGGAGCCAACCCTGGACTCCCAGGCTTACAGCATAACTGGGATTCCCTCCAAGGTGGAAACATTTGGGATGGGACATCCCTGGTCTTCAGGATCACATCTACACATCCTGTCAAAAGCTGAGGAGGCGAAAAAGGCTCCAGTTCCTGCCAGACTCATCTTGTGGGATGATCCCAGAGCTTCTCCCTCTGGGTGTAAGGATGATGTCCCAGCCACCCGTGCTGGGCTCCCAGCTGGTTCCCCTTGTAGGGAGGGGGCAGGGGGGACTCTCCTGAAAGGAAAGGGCCTTCATTTGGGCCAATTATTCTCAAACTGAGGTGGGGGAGGCCGTCATTTCAGCGTTTCCTTTTTCCTCCCTCTTTTTGCATTTGTTGTGTGTGTTTTTTTAACACTCTGGCAATGGCTGAATATCACACAAGTGCCCTGTCAAGAGATATATTCAATAAACACTTGACACCCAAGCTCAGGAATACATGGCCCGTGGCAAACATGAATTATTCAAATGGAAATCAAGATAATTTTGCTTCTAACTCAGAAAACCAAGACTCGCTCTTTCCTTCCTTATTTTTCCTCTCTTCCTCTCCTCATTTTCTTCCTGTTTTTTCTTTCCTTATATTTTCTTTTAATTTCTTTCTTATTTTTTCTCTCCCCTACTATCTCTTGGAAATCCTACCCGTGTTCATTTCCAGGGAACTCCCTTTGCTGAATAAGCCAAGGTGAGGATCAGGAGGAACCTGATTCAGACGAGGAGATCATCTCCTGGAGCTGCTGTTTCCCTTTGGCTGTGATTTCTGATGGTGGGACCCCAGTGCCCAGGTGCCATGGAGGTGCCATGGCAGTGGCATGTTGGATCATCCAGCCAAAAACTCATCTCTCGTTCAAACACGACTTGTTTGGGAGAAGCAGGATGGCACAAGTGGCCTTTGGGACGCCTTTCCTGCACACTTCAGTCTCCTGCCAGCTGTGGATGTTGGTCAGGAGGGATGGAATGGTGGCATGATGTGCTGGGTTTTCCTGTGGCCAGGTTTCGGTAGCAGTGGGGGGGCTGAGGGGGAGGCTTCTTCGAGAAGCTGCTGGAAGTTTCCCCCTGCCCAGCAGAGCCAATGCCAGCCAGCTCCAGGCTGGGCCCGCTGCTGACCAAGGCCAGGCCAGTCAGCAGTTAAAGGAACACCTCTGTGACAACATATATAAGAAGGAAGGGAAAAAAATGAGTTTGGAATGAAGATGGCTGCCAGAGAGGAGCAGGGTGAGAACTTTTGAACAACAACGCAGACACCAAGGTCAGTGCAGAAGGAGGGGGAGGAGATGCTCCCGGTGCCAGAGCTGAGGTCCAGCTGCAGCCCATGATGTGCTGTGCCCCTGCAGCCCAGGGAGGAACAGGGGGACAGAGATCCACCTGCAGCCTGTGGAGGAGCCCATGTGGGAGCAGGGGGATGCTTTAAGGAGGCTGTGACCCCATGGGGGGCCCATGCTGGAGCAGGGTCCTGGCAGGGACCTGCAGCCCAAGGGGAGAGGAGCAGGATTATCCTGGTGGGATTTGTGGCCTGTGGGGGCCTACACTGGAGCAGCCTGTGCCTGAGGGACTGACCCTGTGGAATGTGACCCAGCAGAGTCTGAAGAGCTGCTGCCCATGGGGTGGACTCTCACCAGAGCAGTTCGTGAGAGGGACGGTCTCCTGTGAGAGAGACCCACGCTGGAGCAGTTTGTGAAGAACTGTCTCCCGTGGGAGGGACCCCACAGGATGCATGGAAGGACTCTCCTCCCTAAACAGTGACAGGGATCAACAGCTGACCTTAAACCCCATTCCCTGTCTCCCTGCAGCACTGGGGGAGAGAAGGTTGAACTTGAAGGAGGAGGGGGTGGGGGAAAGGTGTCTCGTATTTCTCACTCTTAAGCTCTGATCTTGCTAATAATAAATTTAACTAATATCCCCACATGGAGTCTGTTTTGCCCGTGATGGTGATTAGCGAGGAGTCTTTTATGGTCCTTATCTCAACTTGCAAAGCCTTTCGTTATATTTTCTCTCCTCTGCTGTGTTGCAGAGGGGATTGAAGGAGTGGCTGTAGTTGGGTCCCTGGCATCCAGCCCAGGTTAAACCACTACACATAAGGTGTTTGGGATACTGGGAACTGCCTGAGGATTCCTCCTCTAGAAGGATCTAGGCTGGACTCATGAGATCACGAATAGCTGGAGAACTGAAAGAATGTGAGACAGGGCCACAAAGTAGAAATTGTGGTGATGCCCAAGGTTAGAGGAAAGGAAGGGACTTCTCTCCCTACTCTTCCAAATTTATCTCCCACCTCCTTCCTCTCCCCTTCTCATTGCTTACAAACCTAGTCTCGAGCTGATATGCACCAGGTGGGACCAAAGGCTCCTGGAAGCTCTTCCCCAGCCTAGGATACTGGGAAGAACCAGAGGTGACTCTCAAGAAGGCTTTAGAAAAGCCTTGACCAGAGTTGTGGGCAGCAGAGGGGACATTGTCCTATTTCCTCCCCACTTGTGGAAAATCTTTTTCCAGCTCTTCTTGAATTTCTCTTCCATAAACTGATGGAATTTTGGCCTCTCCACTGAACTAAGGCCCTGGTGCTGGGGGGGGCTGCCTGCTCAGACATGGGCTCAGTTTCTCCACTCATGTAGGGCCCAAAAAAAGAACTGAAAGTTTTTGTCTCTCTGGAGAAACACTTTGGCTTTTGATATGGCGCTTCAAACACTCCAGGAACACAAGGAACTGTTCAAAACAAAGGAACTCTTCAAACCAGCATGTCCAGCCTATTACAGGCTTTGAGGTGGGCAGACCCACCAGTGTTGGTCCCATCAAATGTCTTCAGGGCTTTAGGAGTCACAGGGATGCAGGAGGGGTCAGAGGAAAAGGAATCCCACCAGCAGTCCATGGAGCCTCAAACCCATCAGAAATCCATGGACCCTTAATCTCAATTCCACCAGCAATCCATGAGGTCTCAGCGCCACCAGCCATCCATTGTGACCCAATCTCAGCAGTAGTCCATGGGGGCCTCAATCCCACCAGCAGCCCATGAGATCTCATCCACCAGGTCCTGGCAGACCCTGAGGGCAGGTAGGACAGCAAAGATGCTTCCCATGGTTGCTTTCCCCTGGTCAAAGCTGTTAACAGCTTGACAGCTCCCCTTCCTCCCTTCCCTGGAACATCCCCCCTGGGTAGGAATGGGCTTCATCCATCTCCATCCTTCCTCTCCTGTTCTTCAATGCCGTTGGCAAGGCTGGAGCTTCCCCGCTCCCGGTGAATGGCCGTGGTTACTTGTGAGGTTGGGACTGGCTGTCAGCCAGTCCCAGCCCAGCAGCAGGGATCTAATGGCCCCGGCGCCAGGCATTTCAGAGGAAGGAGAATGTGGGTCATCAGTGACATCATCTCTGGGAAGGGTGGGAGGGTGGAGGAGAGAGGGGGAAGCAATCGTTTAAATTTGGAGAGGAGCTAACTGGAAATTTGGGCCATCAGGAGAATAATGGGCCGAGAGGAAGAGATGGGGATATTAATAGAGCTGGTTTCTGTAAGAGCTGGAGTGAGCAGCAAGGAATGGAGAACCACAGAGAGCTTCCGTGCTGGCAGGAGCAGGCTGGGAGCCCCCAGGGGCCTGGGAGCATCCGCCTGGATTCCTGTGTGGCCACGCTGTGCAAAATCTCCCTCTGCATCCCGGGACCCCAGCAGGTGTCTCCTCCTGCTCCTCCTCTGGTGGTCTGCCATCCCTCCTGCAGCCTATCCTGACCGCTCCTGCCTCCCAGCAACAACCACCACCTCAAGAAAGCTTCTGAGAAGCCCCAGCGGGTTTTTTGGGAATCACTGTGGAGTTTGATCTGTGTCCCAGTTGTTCCCCTTTGCCCGGCTGCTGGTGCCATCCAAGCCCAGTTCCTTCCATCCACAGCACAGATGTGTTTCCATGCTAAATCAGGAGCATATAACTTCCACACACAACTTATGTAGGTTACATTTGTAGATTAATGTGTAGATTATCTCTCCCTGCTCACTCAGTAGGAGTGCAGAGACACTGGGGTGGTGTCTCCATCCTCAGAGAGTTACAAACTCCACTGTGTAAAGCCCTGAGTAACCTGCTCTGAATGATGTGTTGAGCTGGAGACCTCCACGTGTCTCTTCCAAATCACAGAATCCATGAATCATTTGGTTTGGAAGGGACCTTAGGGGTCATCTAGTTCCAATCCCCAAATCTGGGACTGTGAACCTCTTCAGGGAGCAGAGCACCTGCAGACGTGATTCCTTCTGGGACACAACTTGGACATCCTTTTCCAGAGGGAGGCACAGTTCCACCTCGCCCCATCTCCCTCACTCGATTGACTTCCCAGAGTGCACACTCTGGGTTCTACAAACCTCTCTGGAGCATCTTACATTTCCAGCACACTTGGGGTGGTTTGACCTGAACCAACTGCTGTCCTGCCACAGCAAACTGAAGGTGCTCTTGGAGTGTATCATAAGCCCCAGGATGAGTCGAGTAGTAGGGACACAGTCTGTGTCTTTTTTCTCCCTCTGAACTGAACACCCTTCACTCTCGAATGCTCTTCCTTCCTCCCAAACTCTCTCAGTGCCACCTCAATGATTTCCCCCTGCCCATGGGTCTCTGTGCTGCTGTAGGGTTGAAAGAGATGCAGAAGCTGAATATGTATGAGGAGGGGAGGGAGAAAGGCAAGGGGTGTTCCCCTTGTTAAATATTTACCATCCCAGGCGGGTGATGTGATATTTCCCACCCTCCAGGAATTCCTATGGACTGGCAAGGTTGACCAGAAAGGAGCGGGGGTGTTCCCCAGCCTTATCTGAGCAGCAGGAACTTGTTCCTGTGCCAGAGGGGATAGATCCAAAATGCTCCTCGAAGGGGATCATGTGAGGTGACTTGACAGGACAAGGGGAATGGCTTCCCACTGCCACAGGGTTGGATGGAGTACTGGGAAGAAATTCCTGGCTGCGAGGGTGGGGAGGCCCTGGCACAGGGTGCCCAGAGAAGCTGTGGCTGCCCCATCCCTGGAAGTGTCCAAGGCCAGGTTGGAGCAACCTGAGATAGTGGGAGGTGTCCCTGCCCATGGCTTCAGCTGGAGTGACAGCAGCCAGGAGCTGTGCTTGTCACCCACTTCTCCTCTGACCAGTTTTCCTGCTGGTTGCAGCTGTGATGGAGAGAAAGGACCCAGCATGTCCACCCTTCAGATGTTGGTCAAGGAGAAGTGTATGCGGCAGAGGTAAGACCTCCCGTGCCTCTCCTCACACCCCTCAGCCATACCCAGGGCACTGAGTGTGCCCACCTTGCACACAGAATCCCAGAGTCATTTTGGTTGGAAAAGCCATCCAGGATCATCAAGTCCAAGTTTTGCCCAATCCCCACCTTGTCACCCAACCCAGAGCACTGAGTGCCACATCCCTGGGCAGCCCCTTCCAATGCCTGACCACCCTTTCCATGAAGAAGTTCCTCCTGATATCCAGCCTGAACCTCCTCTGGTGCAGCTTGAAACACTAATGATGGAAAAACTGTAAGAAGCTGCACAAGCTGGGACCTCTGGATATTTTGCAGACCACCTCTGCTGCTGGTGCCCCTCTGTTGTCCTTCCCACATCCCTTGCACCCCCATCCCACTCCCCCTCCTCAGCCAAGGTGACTGAGGGACACCTTTGCACAACCACTGTGAGCCAGGGCAGAGATCCAGCACCTCCAAGCCCCAAATTGCCTTGACAAGAGCAAAACCTGCCTTTCCCCCTGAAAGCATGTGGAGGCACAGAGAGAAAAATTTTGGCTTCTTAAATAAAACAAACCCATCAGCACAGGGAAAGAACCCATTTTCCAGCAGAAAGCACATGTTCCCACAGAACACAAACGCACCCTAAAAGTGCTGTGCAGCTGCTGTTGAGCCTCAGTTACACAATGGAAAGGACTCAGGTCCTCCCTGGCTGCAAATACACTTGATACACTGCAAAGGCTGCGGGAGAGAATCAGCTGAAGTTCCTTACTTTGCTCAGGCAGCCCATCAAATATTTAACGGGCTGCCATAGGCAATTACATTAGAGGAGATAGTTAAACACCCCCTACCCCAGGGCACCCCCCTGCAATGTAAATCAAACAAATTGGACTCTTTTCACAATTGACACACACGATTTTACTTACTGTAAATAATTTAGCATTAAAAAGTCGAGCTACACTTTGCCCCATCTGGATTTTCTTTTCTCCTACTCTCTCTCCCGCTCCGCGGAGCGGAGCCGTGCGGACTCCGGGCTCCTAATGCAAGAGATGGAGTGGAGGAATTTTGCTGCCTGGGTGAGCTGTTAAAAGATTCCCATTTCCTAATGGAAGAAACCACACTCAGGAAACTTGTGAAGTTGCCCATTTAAAACAGTCAGAGATGTTCCAGCTAACAAAGGATGGGAAAAATCCCTCCCTCCGGAAGGAGTTGAGTCTATTGCTGGTTGGCATCTCCTGGGGTCGCAGCAATCTCCTATAAAAGTTGGCTGAAGGGTTGCACTTTTTAATTAAAAGCTATCTTTCACGATTAGGCTCAGCGGGGTTTTAACAAGGAATGTTACAGGCTGGATTGCAGCATGGGCCGGCACGGACCATCTTTCCTTTACACCTCAAGTGCTGGACCTGTGCACGAAACATGCCGTGCTCTTCAGGCTGGGGGAGAGAGCTCATCACTGGGAGCTACTTCTGTGCTTTCCTCCAAAACCAGGCATTTTGAATCCATGGTATTTTGAACCCTGACTTGGCAGCATCCCTAGAGGTGTTTAAAAACCGTGCAGATGTGGTACCTGGGGACGTGGCTTAGTGGTGGCCTTGGCAGTGCTCGGCAATGTTTGAACTCCATCTCAGAGGTTTTTTTCCAACCTAAATGATCCCATGATCCTATGGATCTATGATGGGTTTTTTTCTAAGTTCAGCGCAGAATTTGGCCTCTCTTGAGTCTTCCATAAGGCCACAGAGCCACCTGAAGTGTCACTTCAGTCTGTCGTGATCCTGTTCTCAACCTCATACCAAGTTTAAACAGTTTGCTGTTCCTTCACTCCACGAGGTGATTCCAACCATCACCCAGCCCCCAGCTCACAGACCTTTGGCAGGTAGAGCCACTCACACATTTACTGACAAAACCAGTTTTCATCAGAATATGCCAATTCCGATGAGATCGAAGCATTTAATCCCCAAACATCTTAATTGTGATGGATGGATGCTCCCTGGGGTTTCCACAGATGGTGGCAGGTGGGATGTGCTCACCGGAGCACCGGGACACTGAGGATGCTGCCAGGGCTTGGCAGAGCTGCACTCAGGGACTGGGGTGGCTGCTGGGAGTGAGAACTATCAGCCGTTTGGGGCTGAAAATTTCTAGTGCACTAGAAACTCACCATATTTTGGCTACTTCCACCTGCTTATGGCCGGGGAGGCTCCATAGGGAAAAGAGAGGGGAGGGAAGAAGGGCTCCATGAGAGCCCCTCCATGCACTGTGTCCTGATCTCGACATCACACCAAACAATGTTTTCCAGGGGCAGCCCTGACAGGTGGGGAGCTGTCCTCAATATGCCCATGCCACCCTTCCGGGTGACACCCAGCCTGGGCTGTCATCACCCACTGCTGGAAAAGGTGTCTGTGCCGGCACAGAGCCTGGGACAGCTGAGCCAGACCTCCCCCGATGACAAGAAAGTGGCAGCGGTCACCTGGGGACAGAACCACTTCCAGCCAGCCCAGCTGTCTGCTCGGGATGCAAAAAGTCGTGTCCCTTTTCCAGCGGATCCTCTCCTGGAGCCCTGGAAAGCCGTGTCCCCTCTGCCCTGTGTCAGGGTACCGCTGGAAGCCGTTAATCGCTGCCAGTGGGTTTAATTGGGAGCGAGAACACACAGACCCCATTAAAGCCCACGAGGGTGCCAAGGGCTCTCATTCAGGCACAAATGAAGGAGCAATCAAACCCACTTAGGTAATAAAAACAGCTGGAGTCTGGAGGCAACTGCCTGAGGCACCAAACCACATGGCAGGCAGGACGGCCCTCTGCAAAGTCTGCATCCAGCTCCCCTTGGATTGAAAACACCGGGATCAGGCGGAGTGAGGCAAGTTTTTATTGGATAGAGGCAGAAAGCCAGGCCAAGAAATTATGGGTCATCCTCAAAAAGCAGCAGAGAGTCAGAGCCTCTCGAGCACAGCCCTTGCTGGAGAGCGTCTTCAAGATTATTTTTCCAGTGGGAATGACAAGCTAGAGTATCTATGCAGATGTCGTGATGCCCACAGTATCCCTGGCACCACTGGATCATTTCTGTTCCATGACACATGTCCACAGCATCCGACCATCACAGGGAGCAGCAGAGCCATGGAGAGCTTTCTGGATCTGCATTTCTATGCAGGGATTTGTCTCAGAAACTGTCCCCAAAGCCACTGACCAGGCTGGGCTGCCAGCTCTTAGTTTGGAAGCAGGGCTCCCCCTGGAAGGAATTTATTTTTCAGGATTTCAGATTATGAGAGTCTTTATTCAGTGTTTTTGTTGGGGTTTTATAGGTCAGATCCACACTTTCTTCTCTTTTATCTTGATTCTGAAGAAACACTTCCTGCTTCAAGGGGTTCCTGATAGAGATGGGTGAGAGATGGATCTGGACTATTCCATCTGTGCAACAATCAGGGAGGAAAGCTGGAATAGACGTGAAAAGACTACAGGGAAACTGTTCCATCTCACTCAAGAAAGCAAGAGCAGAGCACTGACAGTCCCCTGGAAGTTCATCCCGCTCTTGGAAAGTCCTCTGCCAAGATTCAGAGTTGCACAACTGTGCAACAACCGTGAAAATGCTTTGCATGTTTGTGTAAACTGTTGCTGTAGAAACTCCTCCTTATTTGTTGCTTCCATATTTTGTCCATCCTGGCTGAAAGATGGGATGGTTTCTCCTGGTTTTCCCTGCCCAGGAGGAACCTGGTAACTCCTGACACAATCCAGAGATTTGATATGGAGGGCACTGCTCTCTTCCTTGCTGGGAGCAGCACACAAATCCATGAAGGAGGTGGCAGGAGGATGGGTTGGTTCCTCCACGGAATGGGGTTGGGGGGGGGGGTTCCTGTGTCCCTGTGTTTCAGTGTCAGTGCCAAGGTGTCCAGAGATGCCTTTGGGAATCTTCCCTGAGTCTCTTCCTCAAAAGTTCCTTGTCAGGACAAAACAAGTCCAAAGCAGGATGCTCAGGGTTGTGACAAGGAAAGAGCGCAAGGACGGGGGCTTTGCTGCTTGGAACAGTCTGCTGACACACAGGGAAATGGGAGGGAGAGAATGCCACTTGCTTCATCTGATCTAATTTCCCTAGATGAACACTCAAGAGCCAAGGCTGGCTGAACTGTTAGACTGGCCTGGGACAGCAGTTCTGTTCCAACCACCTTTTCAGTGGTTGCAAGTGTGAAAAATGAGATCAGAAGTGATGCTGTGCACATGCTGAGCTCACCAGCCTTGGCTGTCCTCGGGGACTGAATTTGTCCACGTCCTGATTTTTCTGGAGCTGTGGAAAACCAGCTGCTGAGCCTCAAGAAGGGCTTAGGGAGGAGGCTCCCATCTGATTTCCCCCTGCTCCAGATGATTTGCTGAGGGATAGACAGAAGAGAAGCATGCCTAGGTCTCATCCCAGAGTCCCCAACCTCCTGGGAATGTTCCGGGGCAGAGGCTTTTCCTTGCAGCTTTTTTCCTTGCAGCAAAATGCAGCTTGGCACAGGTTTGCTTCCTTGGGGAGGGTTAAATCCAGGGCCAGGAACTGCACTGCTCTGTCCAACCTCTGAGCTGCTGAAATGCAGAAAATGAGAAAAAAGAGGGTAGAGGGGCCATCAAGAAGGGCTGAGTGGAAGGAACTGTGAAATATCCTGGCAAAAGATTCTGGAGTCATGAGAGAGTTAACAAACCTGGAGGCGTCAGCTGGAAGGGAGAGAACCCACCACAGAGCACCCATGAGGGACAATTCTCCTTCTAAGGAATTCTGCTGGAGTCTCCATGGCACAGAAGCTCTGGCAGCTCCTCTCCTCATCACTTGATCCTGCAGTCTCTCTTCAAGCAGTGGAGGAGAGACCGTGACTGAGAGCTGTGCTGGCGCAAGGGAGAAGGGAAGAGGCTTTGGAGCTCCTGCCTGCACTGCCCTCTGGATAATCAGATCATCTTGGCAGGGCCTGGTGGTCTCTGGTTCAGTGTAAGGAAGGTTTGCCTGGACCATGGTGTGGCCACAGACATGTGTCTTAAGGCACCAGGAACAGGGCTTTCCTGGCAGCACTCTAGTGCTGATCCAGTTCTCCTGGGAAGGTTATTCCAGTCGGGATTCAGTCCTGCAGGCTCTCCTCCATCCCTCTGCATGAGCCATGTCCTACACAGGGCTGGTTTAGGGACCTTCTCACTGCAGATTTGATGGCTGTGCCTGAGTCTGGGCAGCACCAGACATGGTGAGAGTGGCTTTCAGTCAGTGGATCCGACCTTTCCCCAGGCAGGTCTAGCCTCAAGGAACCATCTTTGGTCATTTCCTCATGTCCCTGCCCTCAGCAGGGAGTTGAAACTAAGGTCCCTCTCAACTCAAACGGTTCTGTGATCTTTTGAGGGGCACTTCAGCCTCTCAGATAAGGCAAGGGTCAGGTCATGTGATCAGGTCAGGATTTTCCTTTCCCTGTGACAATCTCTGACCCTGTCTGTCCCAAAACACCTGGTAGGATCCCCAGAAGAAGGGACATCTCAGAAGATGCCGTGCACAGGTTCTGTAGAGAAGAAGGTGAGTGGGAAAGGGACTAGGAAAACTCCTGAAACACCTGCACCATGTACCATCACCATTATTGGAGCAGGACTTTTGGGGCACACCCTGTACCCTTGAGAAGACATTTGCCCTGAGCATGACCAACGCTCTCCCGCTTTCCATCACTCCCCAGGCACTGGAGTTCCCCTGCCATAAGCCCCCTGCTCTGGGCTGCCGGTGCTGCCACACTTCTCCCGTGCCTTTGGAAGCAGCCGGCTGGTGCTGCAAAGCCCCTTCAATCCAGCAGTCCACCAAACTTCACTTCCACACTCTTCCGAGGTGGCAGGAGCTGGGCTCGGTGGCAGGGAGGCAGAGGGAAGGAAACACCAAGGGCTGTGGGGAGATTCATATGGAACAGTGTGTGCTGAGGCAGGGATGAGCTGGAGAGGGGAGGATGAAGAGGCTGCACAGACGGATGTGAAGCCCGTGGGACACCGCATAGGAAGATTTGGGGAACGACTCAGGGAGATTCATTGAAACAGGAAAAGAAAAAAGCTGGTGAAACTTTTCTTTATTTCGTTATTTTAACGTTTTTTAACCCAAGGTTCTTCCCTTCAGAGGGAGAGGAGATGGAGGAAGGTTCCTTTTCAGCCTGGGGTTCGGGGCTGCTCCGCTCCCCAAATCCCCTCGGGGAACGAACCCGGAGCGGCGGGCAGGGCAGGCAGGGGTCGGGCAGAGTGAGGGCAGGGGGCGGGCAGAGCTAGACAGGAGGGGACCCCTCCCAACCCGTGACGAGGGGTGACAGGGAGAGCGAAGAACTTGCGAGGACCCCCGGGGATGAGCAGAGTCAGAGAGGGGCGGAGAGGGGGGAGGTTGAGGCCCGATTTGGGGGGGGGTAAAACCTGCAGGGAAAGG
>VXBA01001098.1:73513-86880 GCA_013399895.1 Serilophus lunatus | reverse complement strand
AGGCGTTCAGCATGCACCCCATCCTGCACGAGCCCAAGTACCCCCACCTGCACACCAGCTCCGAAGCCATCCGCAGAGCCTGCCTGCCCGCCCCCCAGGTAAGCCCCTCAGAGATGGCTTTCGGGAGGTTCCGCACCTTCCGACCCCCTCCAACTTACTCTGCTTTCCGTCCGCGTTTGGGTTTCGTTTGGGTTTGGGGGGTCCTTTGCTCCCTCCCTCCTCTTTGGCGGGTGCGGCGGGCGGTGGGGGCTGCTCCCGAAGGGGAAAGCTCTGGGCTGGCCGGAGAGCGCAGAGGGTCGGTGCCAGTCGGGGGAGGCTCTTCAGTCCTATCCCGCTCCGCCGGGGCAGAGGGGCTGCGGGACCCCCGACGGCTCCGTCCTCTCTGCCGCTGCCTCCTTTTTCGGGGAGATCGAGAGAGTGGGTGCCCGGCTGAGAGGGTGAGCGCTGCGGGTCTGCTTCCCGGGTCGGGTAGAACTCGGTTCGTGTTACCTGTCCCCGGCACTGCTGGCGGGGCAGGGTGGGATCGCCGTCACGCTGCTTTCCTTTAATCCCCCCCCGCTCTTTCGATTTGTTTTGACTCCCGCTCTTGTCCCCCCCCGACCCTCCATCCAGATCCAGGGTAACATCTTTGCGGGCTTTGACGAGACCCTGCTGCGGGGGGCCGAGGCTCTGGCCGCTGTGGATATAGTATCGCAGAAAACCCACCCCTTCAAGCCGGACGCCACCTACCACACCATGAGCAGCGTGTCCTGTACTCCTACCTCGTCCTCCGTCCACCTGCACCACCCGTCCGTGCTGACCACGCACCATCCCCACCACCACCACCATCAGCCCTCGCAGGGCCTGGACGGGGAGCTGCTGGACCACCTCAACTCTGCCCTCCCGCTCGGGGGGGTGCCGGGCCCCGACGTGGGCTCCACACCTTCGCACCCTCACTCCCACATGTCTGCCATCAACCACATGGCCCATCACTCCCAGCCCATGAACATGTCCCACCCTCACGGCCTGGCTTCCCACGCTGTCATCTCCGGCCCGGAGACGGAGACGGACCCCCGGGAGCTGGAATCCTTTGCCGAGCGCTTCAAGCAGCGGAGGATCAAGCTGGGGGTGACCCAGGCGGACGTGGGCTCCGCGTTGGCCAACCTGAAGATCCCGGGGGTGGGCTGCCTCAGCCAAAGCACGATCTGCAGGTTCGAGTCGCTCACCTTGTCCCACAACAACATGGTGGCCCTCAAGCCCATCCTGGAAGCGTGGCTGGAGGAGGCGGAGAGGGCTCAGAGGGAGAAAATGACCAAACCCGAGATCTACACGGGGGGGGACAAGAAACGCAAGCGCACCTCCATCGCCGCCCCCGAGAAGAGGTCGCTGGAGGCCTATTTTGCTGTGCAGCCACGACCCTCCTCGGAGAAAATCGCCGCCATCGCCGAGAAGTTAGACTTGAAGAAGAACGTGGTGAGGGTCTGGTTTTGCAATCAGAGACAGAAGCAGAAAAGGATGAAATTTTCTGCCACCTACTGAAGAAGAGGCTGGGAGGGCAGCGGTGTGTGAGGGGGTGCTGCCCCCCCCTAGACTGCCCCACCACCATCCTGGCCCCCAGTCCTTCTGAAATGGGCAGGGTTTGGGGGTGTTGGCTTTTTTTTTTCTGGGTTAAAAAAAATTGGAAAAACAAACAAAAAAAACCCCTAACAAAAAAAAATTAAAAAAGGAAAAATAAACCTAAAAAAAGGGAAACCCGCCCAAAGCAAAGTGAACAGTTTGGTGCCTGCTCCTCACCCCCGGGCAAAGTGGCCCCGCTGTTCTGACTGGTACAGACTGCTTTTGTAGATAAAACTGGAAAAAAAAAGGAGAAAAAGGAAAAGATAAAATGAAAAGGCCAAGGGGAAAGTTTTGGGGGTGCCCGGAGTCGGGGCAGCAGCAGCAAGAGCCCGGCGGGTCTTTGTGGCAGCCCCTCGCCCCGTTCCGGCTTGGGGCCCTTGGCACCGCTTGCCATCTCCGTGTCCACTCCTCTTCTTTTAAAAAAAAATTGAAAAACAAAAAAAAAAGGAAAAGAAATAAGAAAGGAAACGAGCTGGAAGCCGGCTGTAAATCCGGGGTGCTGCCCGTGCCCCCGCTGCCAGGTCCCCGCACACCCACGCACACACACACCTGCATGGTTTTGTTCGCTCCCCCTGCCCCCGCAAACCCATCGCGTTTTTGCAGTACCGTTTCTGTTTCTACCTCATCGGCTAAATTGAAAAAAAAAAAAAAAAGGAGAAAAGAATTTAAAAAGGAAAAAAATTAGAAAAAAAATTTGGCCCGTCCCTGGAGTCGCGGTTTGTTCAGGGACACGGAGATTTATTTTGCGTTGGTTTCACTCGATTTCCGTATGGTTTCACTGTATAAAATCCTACGCTTCGACAATCACGTCCTTGGGGCTCAGCGGAGCGGCGGGAGCGGCCCGAGGCAGCGGGGACGGAGCCCGGCCCGGCCTCGGGGCGGCTGCCTCTGCATAGGGAACTCTGCACTTTCTAAGGCAAGAAAACTCTTCCCCCCCTCCCCTCCACCCTTTTCTTTGCATATTTAATAGAGAAATTTGCCTCCTTTTATTTTATTTTTTTTAATTAAAGGAGATTTCGTTCCGCTGTGTGTGTGCTGAATGAAATTTTGGTGTCTGTGTACGCTGCAGCATTTCAAATAAATCATGCACGTTTTACCTCACCCTCCTGCCTCCTGGAGTTACTGCGGCTCCAGGGACCCCCTTTCCACGGGGACCCCCTTTCCCGGGGCTGCCGGGACAGCTCCTCCAGCCAGTCGGGATGGGAGCTCGCTGCATCCTCCTCCGTGGGGGAAGGAAACGAAAGGCAAGGCAAGGCAGCGGCGGGCGGGCAGAGCTGCCCGTGCCCACGCGGGACGGGGCGAGGGCTCGTCCAGAGGGGATCCCGGCCCATCCCGAAGCGGATTTGCCCCTTCCGTGCCCTGCCCCAGCCCAGAGCTGGCGTTTGGTGAAGCCCCGGGGGTCGGTGGCGGGTAGGTCTCGCCCCACAGTCCCGAGGATGCTCTGGCGGGCGCGGGTCGTTGCGGGGCCGGGGGAGCAGCAAACGGCGGCGGGGCCGGGCTGTGACCCTCACCGCCCACCCCGCGCTCCCCAGGGGGGGCACACCCCCAGGTACCCCCTGTCACCCCCGCCCGCCCGGGATGCGGCTCCCAAAGGGACATTCGCGCCTCCCCCTGCTCCACTCGCCCCAAACTTCCCGAAAGGCGTTTTTATCGCTCGGCAGGTGCGGGTGGGGGGCAGAACTGGGGGATCCCGGAGGGGTTCCCTCTGTCCGGGGCATCAGAACCTGGGGGTCCCTGCGGTCCCGGGAACACGAGGAAAAAAGAGGTAAAAAGAGGCGATTTTTCCTGGGTTTGTTAGTTTGATTTTTTTTCTGGTTGCTTTTTGTTTGTGTTTTTTGTTGTTATTTTGTTTTGTCTTGTTTTGTATTGTAACTTAGCCGGGAAGAAAAAAATATCCAAATGTACTTTGCGATGTTGCACCTCGAGAGCCGGGACCCTGCTGCTTTTACAGGGGAAAACCAAAATAAAATAAATAAAATAAAATACAGTGAAATAATACACGATAAAATTAAAAAAATTAAAATGAAGTAAAGTAAAATAAAATAAACTAAAATAAAGTAAAGTAAAATGTAATAAAATAAACGGAATGTAATAAAGTAAAATAAAATGCGATAAAATAAAGTAAAAACCAAACAAACCCCAACTAATTACAAAAAATTGAAAAGAGGCAAACTTTTGCAGCTCCCGAAATAGATGTTGGAGGAGCTGCTTTACCTGGGCGAGCGGGGCCGGCCCGGCAGTGGCCGACAGAGCCCTGCCTGCCCTGCTTGCCCTGCCATCCCTGCCTGCCCTGCCACCCCTGCCTGCACTTCCATCCCTGCCTCACCCACCTCTCCCAGAGGCGCTGCCTGGGCACTTTTCCAGCGGTGCTGCTCCAGCCGGGCCCGGCTGCCCCTCTGGCCTCCTCCACATGAAATCCCAGCCTCACCCATCACTGGCAAATGCCTCACGAGTCTTCCCTCCTCTCCCTGGTGCTCCAGCTTTTCCCCGTCTCCTCGCAGTGCTCTTCCATTCCCCACAAGCCCCTCCACCAAGTCCCTGGCCTGGCCCCCGAGGGATGCTGCTGTCCCCATCNCTGCCAGCCCTGCCAGCCCTGCCCGCCCCGTGGGAAGGAGCCACCCCCATCCCCTCGTCCCACTACCTCGTCCCGCACATCTCTATTTATTCCCGGGAGCTTCCCAAACCCCATCCCTTTGTTCTTTCGCTCCGTCCCTGTTTTTTCCATGCAGGGAAAAGCGCATTTTCATAAATAGACCTTGGCCGAGCGCTGCCGATGAAAGTTTAATGAGGCGGGCTGCTGAGTGCTGCCCGGGGGGGCCCCGAACCGGCTCCGCGCAGCATTAGCGGGGCTCCGGCCCCCCCGTTCCCCGGCTCCCCCCGCTCCGGCTGCTCCCCCCGGTCCGTGCCCGGTGCCGGGGCCGGGGCCGCTCTGCCCCCGCTCCCAGAAGTTCGCGAGCGATGCAATATTTATCACCCGCGCCCATAAAACGCCGAGCGGGTATTTCCCAGGCACAAATGCCAGGCGCTGGGCTGGGCAGCGGGAGCGGGGCCGACAGGTAAGAGCAGGGGGGTCCCAGCGGGGAGCGGAGCGAAGGACGGGGCAGTCCTGGGCAAGGAGCAGCGGGGCTGGTGGCCGGGAAGGGCGGGCAGAGACACTGGGAGCCGGGCTGAGGATGAGAGCTCATCATTCCCGAGGGACTGACTGGGAAGGAGACTTGATCCTGCCGTTGCTGTTCCTGCTCCTATTCCTACTCCTACTCCTATTCCTGCTCCAGCTGACCCTACTGCAGCTCCTGACCCTGCTCCAGCTCGGACTCCTCCTCCTGCTGCAGCTCCAGCTCCTACTCCTGTTCCTGCTCCTCCTCCTGCTCCAGCTCCTGCTCAGCAGCCGCTGCTGTGCCCAGGGTGGTGTGAGCCTTTGGGATGCACAGGGAACAGTTTGGGAAGAGCTCCTTTATCTTCCCTTCCTCCTGCTCTCGAATATCCACCTCCTGGGCACAGGTCAGGGAGAAGCTGCTGGTCCTTTCTGGTGGCAGGGCTAGGAGCCAGGGCAGCCCAGCTGGAGCCAGGATCTCTTTGCCATGTAGTGCTCACTCCCAAGCTGTTTACCTCCATGTCATGCTCTTTTATATTACTTTTTCCTGCTATAAAAGCCAAGACCCTCCAAGAAATGTGGCATCCAAGCCCGTTGTGCTGATGGGACGGCCCAGGCCAGTGTGTCTGTGCCAACACCCACCCAAATGTGCAGGGACATGTTTAAATTTCTCCATGCTCTGCAGAACTGGAGTCTGGTAACTCCAGATGAATGCAGATGTGTTTGAAAGAATCCCTGGGGAAGCCCTGCCCCTCCTTTATATTTTAGAATAATTTAGGATGGTGCATGGCTGTAATGCTGCACCAGATCCCTCTCACCCCTAGTGTTTCACAGTCACAGGGACAAGCTGTGCTTCCTGAGCTGCAGGATGATGGCAAACGGTGCCACCACAACCCTTGGGTCCCACTAAATCCCAATGACCAAGGTATTTTCCCACTGGGAAACAAGGCAAAGGATACCTGGCTGTCTGGGGAGCATCTCTCCACCCATGGAGCTCATAATCCTCATACAGAGCTTTAAAGGATGTGGGGAATCATTAGGGTGGCCACCACCAGCAGCCATCCCAGTAACAGCAACAGGCACTGCCCAATCCCACAGGGATAACCCTCCAGACCAAGAGGAGGCATACCTGAACCCATCCTTCAAATGTTACTGGCATGCCACAGCTCTGCACTCAACTTTGGGTCTGGAGGAGACAAAATGCTCTGTGTTCTTTAAAAGATCTTGCCTTTGGAAGCTGTGCAGGTACTGAGTGCCCCTGCTCTGGACTTTCTTCTATTATTCCATGTGTTTTAGTGCAGTGCAGAGCAGATGTATTTTTAAAGATGCTTGGGGTAGGTTTTGCTCCTCCAGGGAAAAAAGGAGAAAAACCATAATTAGGGACTTCATCAGCACCCGAGCAGGGGAGAAGGGAGGGAGGGAATCCAGGAAGGAGGCTTTGGAAAGAATTTGGGGAATGGGATAAATCCCATGGCTGACTGCAAGGTAGGACAAGAGGAAATGACCTCAGGTTGTGCCAGTGGAGGTTTAGGCTGGATACTAAGGAAATTCCTTCATGGAGAGGGCTGCCCATCCCTATCACAGGCTGCCCAGGGCAGTGACAGAGTCACATCCCTGGAGGGATTTAAAAAGTGTGTAGATGTGACACTCGTGGACAAGAGTTAGTAGTGGCCTTGGCAGTGCTGGGGGCATGGTTGGATGGTCTTAGAGGGCTTTTCTGACCTAAATTATTCTGTGATCCTTGAGTGGGGGAGCAGGCAGGAGAATTACCCCCTTCTCCAGCAGATCAGTCTCCCTTCATGAATTCCAAGCTCAGAGTCGGAGGTACCTGTCTGCGGGATGAGCAGCTTTAAAACTTGACTGTGCAAAAATAAGGCTCTCTGCTCCCAGCGTCATTCCAGTAAGGAATGAGAGGTCCTAATAAAGCTACAAGGGATTTGTTTGGGGTTCGGTGTTTTTGTGTTGTTTTGGTTTACTTTGGTGGGTTTTTTTGGTTATTTTTTTGGCTTAGTTTGTTTTCATCTTTAAAGAAATACTTCCAGAAATTTAAGCCTGTACTTTTCCAAGGTCTTGACCTCCCCATTCCTTAACCAGGAAGCCCTGTGGGAACAGCCTCTTGTTTTTAGCCATAAGCTCTAAGGAAGAAATGTAGGATTCAGCTTCAGATCATTGTGGGAATCCGAGTGTGGAGAAGCTCATGGGCAATTTCAGAAACTTTGGGATCCTGGAGATAGAGAGATCAGAGATAAAATCTGTATTTCACCTGCAGCATCTCACCAGTTTCTAGCAGCTATTGGAAAATTGGAGCTCTCCAAGTAATGTGAAAATGTCAACTAAGAACCATGTTTTATTTATAGCAGGCAAGGAAGGCTTTGGGTTCACATGAGGAAAAAAGAGTGTGTTTGTATCAAATCCTGCTCCACCACTCTGTGGCTGCCCAGTTGCTACCTGGGAATCTCAGGGAGCCTGTTCCACAGGGTGTGTTTTGGTGAAACAGTCTCAAGCTCATCAGCAGAAAAGCTGCCTCATCCCCCCCAGGTCCAGGAAAGCACTTTCCAGCCTCCCTGCAGGATAAATTGTGGAGTAGAGCCATGTTTGCCTCTTCCATAAACCAGAGCACCCAACTGCTGCTGTTTTCATTTGCATCCCCACAGGATTTCCAGGGAGCAGAGGGATCTCTGTGATCAGTGAAAGGTGTGCTCACCCAAACACCCCTAGAGGACATCGTGGCTTTGTCCCCTTTCCAGGCAGGATCTGGAATGTCAGAATCTGCTCCGTGGGCGAGCACACGGAGCAATGCACCACTAACAGAAAAACAGAGCTGCAGGCCCTGCAGGAAGCTCCTGAACCATTGGCTGGGAAGCGCTAGATTAGGTGAGAGTAAAATCCTAAAATCCAGGGCATCTGCCCAGGAATGAGGAAGAGAAGAGAGTTTGGGAGTGAACTGGCCCTTCAACAGATGGACTCGATTGCCTCAGAGGTCTTGTCCATGATCTTCACAGCCTGTTTCAGGCTCTCTGCAGACTCAGGGACACTCTGCAGAACCTGCTTTGAAGGGATAAAATCACAAGTGATTTGGGTTGGGAGGGACCTTAAAGCTCATCTCATTCCACCCCCCTGCCAAGGGCAGGGGCACTTTCCACTAGACCAAGTCTTCTTGGAAAACACTTGACTTAGAGTTTTTCCTGTTGGAAACACGAAGCTGAGCTGTTGAATTGATCTCTGAGCTCCCATGGTTCCCATAACCGGAGGCCATGGCAGAGGCCACAGAACCTGAGCTCTAATTGAACCTTTGCTCTCAGCGAGGCCCAAGGAGCAACACCCTACAGAGGGAGCTTTCAGGTTTCCTTAATTTAACCAAAATATCCTGCAGCCCACTTAACAGCACATTATGAAGTTTTATCATGAATAATTAACACTGAACTACAATTGACATCATGAAGCATGTGGCTGGCTCAGGCAGTACCTTCCAGCAGCCAGTCATTCACAGGGGGGATGCACAGCCAGCACGGGAAAATCAGCCACTTCCCCGGCAAGAAAAGGGCTTAATGCAGCTGCTGCTGGGGCAGGGCAGGCAGCTGCTCCACAGCACTCTTCCAGACAAGGAGCCAAGAAAACAGGATGTCTAAACTGGAGTGCAGGGTCGATTCGGGGTGGCAGAAGGTCAGGAACCTTTGGCTGGGACTTGAGGGTTGGTACATCAGAAGGAGAAGTTCAAAATTGTGTCTGAGTCTTCTGGGCTGGTCAGTGTGTTGTTTCGCTGGGAAAAGAGAAGAATAATAGAATCCCTGAATATTCTGTGTTGGAAGGGACCCGCGAGGATTATCAAGTCCAGCTCTTAAGTGAATGGCCCTTGCAGGGATTGAACCCAAACAGCCCTTGGTGGAAGGCAAACGTGCTTTCCTCCTCACTTCAGTCACTAACAGCTTCTGGCAACTTCTGCACCAAGCCATGGCTGGAGGTCCCACCCAGCCACTGGGGTCGTGCTCCCTCCCCGCTCCCAGGGACAGGCAGCCGTGGGTGCTGCTGTTTGCTCCTCAGCGACAGGCAGAGGCATTCCCAGAGGCTTCCATTTCAGCAGTATCAGTCCTGCTTGGAATGACAGCCTCGTTTTCCAGGTATCTGACAGCAAAGTTTGGCTCAGGGCTCCGTTTCCCGAGGGAAACCCCAGCTTCCCAAGGAGCTCTCACTAAGGGAGTGAAGGCTTTTCATCCCTCACCCGGAGCTGGTCTCCTGCCCAGCCCAGCCCAGCCCCTCCAGCAGCCTGCCCACCCCTCCTACCCCTCCCCAGGCTGCTTCACACCCCTCGGGGCCGCGTCCCTGTCTGCCCACCTGCCTTCACACCCGGGGAGACACAGGGTGACAGGCAGAGGGGCTGCTGCCCGTGATGAATTAGTCATGGCCAGAGAAGTGACCTCGTGTCCTGCCGCCCTGCCTGGCTGTACTGCGCAGCTGTCGGGGCTGGGAACAGTTGTGGAGCAGAAGATTCCCATGGTTTTGGCTACAGAGCACATCTAGAGCTGATCCGTCCCCCTCGTCCCCCAGCCCCATGCTTAAACTGTGTTTCTTAATGAAGACATCCAGGCAGCACGCTCAGAAACTCGCTTAGATCTGAGCTAAAGAGCACAGCCAGGGTAAGGAAAAATCCATGCGAGAACCCGGAGGTAGTCAGCTCTCCGTAAGCTGAGGAGAGAGGCTGGGAACTGGAACAGCCCGTGTGGGAGAAACCCGGGCGAAGGCAGTCGGAGCATCTCCGGGAAGAGCCATCAGAGGCCATTAGCCCATGGCTGTGCTGCTTCCCCAGCTCCCTGCGGGGAGGTTTGGGGCTGTGGTGGGAGAGGCTGGAGCCTGGGGCTCCCTCGGTGTCTCTGCCGTGGGTTTGGTCCCGGCTCGTCTGCCCTGTGCTCCTGCTGCAGGAGGTGGGAGAGCGGAGCAGAGCCCGGGCACATCCAGCACCCTCCGTGGGCAGGTCTGCACTGCAGGGACCCTCTGAAGGAAGGAAACTCCCAGGTGTGAGTGTCTNGGGGGGGGGGAAAGAGGAGCTCTGCTCAACCTGAGACATGCTGCCACCATTTCCCATGGGATGGGAAATGCTTCAGCTGGGCTGGAAGAGATGTGAGAAGGTGTTTGAGCAACTGGGTTGGACCAGGTGTGAGCATACACTGCATGGACAGGCAGTTCTGCTTGGGAAACAGGGAGAAAGGCAAGAGAAACGATGGAGGGGCTGAGGGGAGGAGGTGGAAGGAAGTCAAAAGGCATGAGAGGGACCAAGCTCACTCTAGGTGTGACTCAGAGGGAGGATAGGGGCCTCCAAATGATATTAAGTGATTTGAGAGGCTGCATGAAAACATTCCTGCCCCGTACTTCCACTGCCACCAGCGGGACCCTGACCCAGCCCTCTGTTCATGCTTCAGTGGCTAAATGACGAATTTGTCATTCCTAATGTGAGGATCCTGCATGCTGATTTTCTTGGGACCCCAAGGACATGGTGCAAATATTGGCAAACAGGGAAAATTCTGCACTGAATGTTTATCTTGGTGTTGGGAACTAGTTCCAAGCCTGCAGAGATCACAGATCCGTGTGTGCTGGGTACTCCCCCATCCTATTGCAAGGCCTACAGGTATTTCCTGACAGAAGACGCATTTTGAAGTCTTACCTGAGCATCTCTTTTGTCTGTGCTGCTCCTTTTCCTGTTCTCCCACCATTTATTACTAATGTATTGGATTGTCATGCACTACTCAGGAATGAGGGAACATCTCTCTTCCCTGGCAGAAGGATCAATGTCCCTCCAGACCAACTTTCACACTCACATTTTTTGCCAACCTTGCTCTTTCTCTGCTCTTTCCTTGATTCAGAAAGGTTTGGCTTCCCTTTGGCAGGTGAGAACATCTGCAAGAGACTCAGGTCAGGGTTGAGTGGTGTGATGGACTCATCCATGGGGCTGCTACAGTGTCTGCTGGTGTCCCTATCCCACAGCAAGGCCCTCATCCCACCTCCCCACCTCTCGTTGTGCCATTTGGCACTGGCGTGGATGAATGTTCAGCACAGCTGAGCCCTCAACTGCCTGAGCACCAAAGTTTCTGGGAATAAGAAGTCCCAGAGGAATGGCCAGGGCCATCCCAGTGGTGAGAGCTCAGGCTTTAAACTGCCAGAGGGTAGATATTAGGAAGGATTAGATTTAGGATTAGATATCAGGAGGTAATTCTTCCCTGGGAGGGTGGGGAGGCCCTGACACAGGTTGCCCAGAGAAGCTGTGGCTGCTCCATCCCTGAAAGTGTCCAAGGCCGGGTTGGATGGAGCTTGGAGCAACCTGATGTAGTGGAAGGTGTCCCATAGTTCTAGCTGCAATAAGATCAGCTTTAAGGTCCCTTCCAATCAAACCATTCTGGGATTTCATGGAAGGAGAGGAGGTGATGCAGTGATATCACTCTAGGATGGCACTAGGGTCTGTGACCTGGCCTGGGGAGGGCAGGGAGAGGAGGAAAGTCATGCTGCAAGGAGCAGAGGTGGGAGGGAAGCTGCTTGCCTGCCTTTCTCTGAGCTCTGTCACACACAAAAGTTTGGTGGTTGGGAACAGATCACTCGTTACTGAATGAGGTTGGAGTCAAGCAGCCACTTGGATGTTGGAAGCCATGATCTCCAGCAGAGAGGAGCTGATAAAAACCTGCTCCTGAGCATCTTTCCAAAGGCAGGTGTAAGGAGGAGAGAGGATTTGGGCTGGTTGGGATTGACAAGGAACAGTGTTCTGCTCCCAACACATCCCCCCACTTCAGCAGGGCAGCTTTCTCCTCAAAAAGAACAAGCACCTGGAAAGTGAGCACAGAGACAGAGAATACAAGAGTTTACTTAAAAGAAATCAGGAGGGAGTTGGGAATGAGTGACTGGGCACTTTGCAGGGAGTGGAAATGCAGTTTGCCTCCATGCCAAGCCTTGATGGCTTCATTGTTCTTCATAAGGCTCTCAGCTCCTGCAGGCTGGAGCCAGCTCCTCGGAGGGCTGGGAAGGAGGGGGGAACATGGTCTCCAGCAAGCCACTCCAAATATGGAACTCAGAAAAATCTTCTCTTAAGAGGCTGAAATTCTACTCTAGGTTATGATGGCAACGGGTGTTAACATTGTGGTGCTCCCAATCCTGCTGCAAAAGCACGGGCACAGCCTCCATGTAAAATTTTTCTGTGAGTAATCAAGCATCCAGCAAGTGTTTCCATACAGGGACCTTCTGTCTTTATGGCTCCCTTTGCTAAAGTCCTCCTTAGATAGCACAGAATCAGAGAATCAGGGAATATCCTGAGCTGGAAGGGCCCCACAGGGATCACGGAGTCCAACTCCTAATCCTTCACAGACACCTCAAAAATCCCACTCTGTCCTTCAGAGCATTGTCCAAACCCTCCTGGAGTTCTGGCAGCCTTGGGACTGTCACCAAACCCTGGGGATCCTGGGCAGTGCCCAGACACCCTCTGGGGAAAGAACCTTTTCCTGAGATCAAACCTGACCCTGCCCTGACACAACTCCAGGCCATTCCCTGGGTCCTGTCGCTGGTCACCAGAGAAAAAGGGGCAGCACTTGCCTCTGGTGGCCTTCATTCATCAGCTCAGAAACCTTCATGTGAATGACAGATCTTTAGCAGGATGATGCCCAGGGAAGGGAGCTGGGATAGGGACTGCTGGAAGATTGGACCTGCTGGGTTTATTTACTGCACAGTGTCTCAGATCAGGGGATTTGCTGGTTCCAGGCAGTTTGGGGGTGAAAGCGCCCCCTGAAATCACCCTGACACCCCCCTCCTGTCCCCACTGAGCTCTGGGTAGGGACATACCCCCAGGGATGTGTTTTCAGCACGTCCACACCTCTGTGGCCACAGTTCCTACCACCAAGCCTGAGCTCAGCTGGGGACTGAGGTTGTGGTGCCAGGAGGTCCATGGACTTGGAGGTTATCCCAGGGGTGGCCAGAGCAGGAGGAGGTTGGTGACCAAGTTGTGACCAGGGCTGGTGAATGAAATCTCTGCTTTCCCTTTATCACAGAGACACTCCTGGTCCAGAATCTGAAGTCCTAGTTTATCCCACTGAAACACAAACCTCAAAACAATATGGATAACTGGGGAAAGCAAGGCAAAAAAATCTCCTCAGCCCCCTGAAAAACGAGGGTTCCTGTCTTTACCCTTGCCTGGGAGAGGGTGAGGGCCTCGGCATTTCCACATCTCCACTTCCATGATGGACAAACCTTTGTCCTCACCCCCATCTCAGTGCAAGAGAACCCAACCCTGGCAATGTTTTGGCAATTCCCGGGGCAGTACAGCCCTGTTCCACAGGGACACCTTCTCCTCGTACCAGTTCCAGCTTCAGACATCTCCTGCCTCCTTCCTACGAGGTGTATCTTCTGGAAGACGAGCTTGGATCATGGGCAGAGGCAGCCCAGAACTATTTTAACTTTGGCTGAAGTTGCAAATGGCAACTGCTCCAGCAACAGCCCTCATCAATTCCTACCACAACGACGGGAGGGAGCACATTCCCACTTCCAGCCTCTGCTCCCACTGTGTCAGAGGTGTCAGCCCCTTCTCATTTTGGGGAGCTCTTGCCTTTCTTCATCTTTTGTCTTTTTTTTTTTTTCCTTTTTCCTCCACCTTTTCTCTTCCTCCTTTTTTCTTTTTCTCTTTCTTTTTTTTTTTTTTTTTTCTTTTACC
>VXBA01001098.1:46308-73460 GCA_013399895.1 Serilophus lunatus | reverse complement strand
ACTCCCGCCTCCCTTTGCAGCCTCTGTTCTTCATCCATTATTTAGGCTTTTCTGACTGTAACAGCAACATTCGCCTTGTATACCTTGTGTGGGGTTTAAAATATAGATAAAAGCAGAAGGTCGGACTTGAAACACAGAATCTGACGGTTGCTGCTGACTTTGTCTGGAAGCTACAAAATCTGGAGCTGTCTGTGCCCACTGATGGTATTGGTACAGTTGGGTTTTCTGGGGTTTTGGTTTTTTTTTCCTCTGCTTGATATCCCTGCAAACTGCCTTGGTGTTTGATGCTTTCATTCAGCCTTTCAGTTTCTAAAAGTTCTGGGGCCTGGTTGGCTCCGGGACAGGGGAGTTGGAGTCATGGAACTCCTGCTTTGAGGCTGCAGGTCTAATCCTGACCCAGCACAGCAAATACCTGCTGCTCTCCTGTCCAGAATGAGCTGGGAAGGAGTGGAGGTGCCTCCATCCAGCATCCAGCAGCCTCTAATTGGCACCTCTGGTAGGAGACTCAGCAAAGCCCAGGACTTTCCCTTTCAATTATAAATGCCCCTGTTCCTTTTATGTTGCTTTCTTCAGCTGTCGAAGCAATTGGATTTTGAGGACAAATGTTTGTGGGTAATAAATTTCAAAGTCAATGTGTGAACAGTCCCAGGAAACATAAAACACGTTTTCTATTTGAACGGAGAACAGGGCAGGAAAAGGCCTCCTTCCAGCCAGGAGACAGAGGTGTGGAGTCACCATTCCTGGAGGGATTTAAGAGTTGTGTGGATGTGGCACCTGGGGACATGGGTGAGCGGCGGCCTTGGAAGTGCTGGGGGAGGGGCTGATGGTCTTTAGGGTTCCTTCCAGCCCAGGTTGTTCCATGACTCTCTGGGATGGGGCAGCAGCTGACGGTGACCCTCAAAGAAAAGGCTCCTTTTACATGTCGGTGAGACCCATGTGGGTTGAGGAACATGCTGAAGAAGAGCTGGAATTGCTCCCAGGGCTGGATGAAGGGCCATTTTAAATGAAGACACTGCTGGAGCAGTGCCAGCCTTGCCCCTTGCCAGGAGTCTGATATCCTGGGTTTTGCCTGCTGGGAGGCTAGTGGGGAAAATTCTCTTCCTGCACAGAGTATTCCCAAAGAACAGAGGGACTGGCTCCCTTCAAAACAGACCCAAGGCTTTTCCAGTCAGCAGCTGGAACAGAAGCTCTCTCAAGAGCTGTCTGGCTACATGACCAAGGCCTGCACCCTTTAATATCAGAATCACAGACTGGTTTGGGTTAGAAGGGATCTTAGAGACCACCCAGTTCCAGCTGGGACTCCACTGTCAATATCCAGATCTTAGGATGGATAAGTGGCTTGGGCAGGGCCTGACCTCGCAAGATCTGCAGCTCAGGTGCAGGTTTCAGCCTGCCCTGTGCCAGCAGTCACGTAATCCAGGTGGGTGTTTCAGTGGCAGGTATTGTTCGTGTGCCTCCGGAGTCCATCTGGCACTCTCCAAATAACTTTTTTTCATTCCAGCCCAAGGGAAAATGTATCTGTCAGGATAGGAACAGGAAGACAGGAAGGAATTGTTGGCTGTGAGGGTGGGGAGGCCCTGGCACAGGGTGCCCAGAGAAGCTGTGGCTGCCCCATCCCTGGGAGTGTCCAAGGCCAGGCTGGAGCAACCTGGGACAGTGGGAGGTGTCCCTGCCCATGGCAGGAGTGGGGCTGGATGAACTTAATTTCCCTTCCAACCCAAACCAGACTGTGACTCTCTGATTCTGTCCTATGATTCTAAAGCTTCTAGGCACTGTCCTTATCCAAACAGGATTTGGAAGGAAAAAGGGAAATGCTACAGTCTTTGTATCTGAAATCCATCCCTCAGCACTCCCTAAAAATAGAATTGGGCAGAGGATTTGGGCATGGGTCAGTCAGAGCTATGTGGTTACAGCAGCTCTGGGAAAGGCTGGTGAGGGATGGTCCATGAATGAGCCCACCTCCAAGGAGTCCCCATCCCTGGAGGTGTCCAGGGAAGGACTGGACATCACACTCGCTGCTCTGGGCTGGGGGACAACATGGAGATGGGTCACGGCTTGGACCTGATGATCCTGGAAGGCTTTCCCAACCTAGATGATCCTGTGTTTCTGTGATTGAGGAACATCTCTAAAGCCCTTGAGGTGATATCTTTAATTCATCAACAGTTGGGCCAAACCAGGTCCACAATTTGCTTTTCCCAGGGCGCTAAACATCCAAAGGAAATAAAGAAATAAGACTTCCAATAACCTGAGGAATCACAGCACTGCTGATCAGAAGTAAGTTGATTTCACTAAACTCAGAAAGTTTTCAGATAGGAGTACAGGGCTCTTTGTCTATAAAAATATCTCCCTGTAAATCTTACCGAATTCCCAGCCTCAGTGGCAGCCTGGCACTGAATAATTATCCAATTTTAAAGTGTCTCTTTCCACTGATGTTCAGTACATCTGGGTATCCCTTTCCATTCTGATTCTTGGAGCGTTCCCTCCCTGACACCTGCAGCTGGGTGACTATCCCCTGCTTAAAGACCGAAATACAAAAATCCCTGAATATCCCACAGCTCCTAATGAGGTGCGTGAGATCTGCAAGGCCCCAGTGCTCTGGGAACCTGGAATTTTGACCAAGAGGACTTTCCTCTGGGTTTGGGTGACAAATGTCCAATGTCCAAGTTCAGCCTCATGCTTTCCTACCACTCCTGGTCCTGAGAGATCCCGAGTGCTCAGTGCTCCCGCTGATGGCCCTGGGCACTGAAGACACTCCACTTTTCCAAGACCGGGTCCTCTGCCTTCAATAATCCTTCAGAAGCCTGAGAGTTACTTTTGTTTTCTTCCCCCAATACTGTCCATTCTGCCTTTGGCAAACATCGATTTTCCACAATTCCCCGAAGCCCTCATAAAGCAGCTGCCAAAACGGCTCCCTCGTGGGCCACTTCTTTTATTTGCCGAACAAAAGAATCAGCAACATTGTCTTCAGAGCTGTTTGGCGAGTGGAGCCCGGGACCAGGGTTCCGAGCTCCCTCTCCTGGCTGCTGGATCAAAAGGAATAGCTGAGAAGTCCTGCACCTAAAAATCGGGATTGCCGGACTCTTGGCTGAAGAAGGAGGAGCCCTTCCAGCTGTTTTGAAGATTTTCAGACTCCAACATTTTTCCCCTCCGTGAAACGTGCTGGAAAAATGTTCAGGTGCAACGTTTTGGAGAGAAATGTGAATTAACTGTGAGCTGCTTTTCCTTTTCTCACATTTATCTCTATTAATGAGCAGATCCCAGTGGGAAAATCACACTGAGGGGCTCTACAGGAATTCCACAGTTTTCTCTCACCAGTTATTGATGGAATGTTGCTCCACGGGGAGGGAAGTGTGGAAGAGGACACCCAGAAAGAAATCATAGCACACTTTGGGATGAAGGGTCTGGATCAGCTGTCATGAGATGTGGCCAGTGAAGGTCAGGCCAAATCTTCAATATCAATGTCCCAGCATGGGTGATGGTCTCCGTTTAATTCCAAAAAACCAGCAAGTGTCTCCAACTGACCTTTGTCCTTTCCAAATCAGGGCTATCTGGCATTATATGGTGGCCCAGCACATGCTGCAAACTGGAAGCCTGGTTTTAGTCTCAAGCTGGGCTCCTGTAGGAATTGGGACCGAAAAACTCACGGCTCTGCACTTACACTGAGGAGTAAAAGCACCAAATGGATTTTGAAATAGAATCAGGAGACTCATGTGTGTGTCCCATTGCACCCTCTGTGAGCAGATGTGGACCACAAATCCAATTTGGAAAATTCAAGAAGCCCTGGAAAACTTTTAGTCTCCCCACAACGTAATTATGTGACTCTCCAAGCTGGTTCAAGTCTAGGGAGAATAACAGTACTTGCTGTCCTTAGAAATTATGGAATCAATGAATCACAGAATGGTTTGGGAGAGACCTTAAGGACCATCTCATTCCACCCCTTTGCCATGGGCAGGGACACCTTCCACTAGACCAGGTTGGCCCAAACAATGTCCTTGAACACTTCCAGGGATGGGACATCAACCCCCTGGAACAGTTTGGCTGACCATCCTCAGCCCAGCCATTCCCATGGATTATGTTACAGCCACCTCCCTTCTCCAGCCTCCACATGCAGGCAAAATCAAGGAGCAAAGAATTTGCTATCATACTCCAAGAATGAGTGGCATTATCCTGGGGGCTATTAAGAAAAGGTTCATGCCAGGACACTGCTTGAATTTTCCATGGCCTGAGTGAGCTGCTCCATCTATCTGTAGGGACCACTGGCATCAATCAATAGGCAGAGGGTGGGCCATCCTTCTTCCATCAGTTTTGGGAACCCTGTGGCATATTCTGGCCATAAATCCTCCCACTTTTCTCCTGTGATGCCAAATACCCTGCACCTCTCTCCCCTTCTCTTCCCACCTGTTTTATCCCTTGGTGCCTGTCTCAGGGACTGTTGGGGCACACTCCCACTGAGGAGTGTGTGAGAGGTTTGGGAGAGGGATTTGTGCTGGTCCTGGAGCTCAGCCATGGCAGAACACGGCTCACTCCCCCTGTCTCTAGGACAGATCCAGGCCAGGCAGGCCAGGGGGTGGATGCTGATCACATGGAAACACAGAATATCCTGCATTGGAAAGGACACACAGGGATCATGGAGTCCAGCTGCTGACTCTGCAGAGTACAACCTCAAAGACAAGAACTCCAACACCCTCCCACAGGTGTCTTTCATGGCCAAATCCTGCCTGAGCAGGACTTGTTCCGACAAGATGGAAAAGGAGCTTCACAGTGAGGGAACGGTGGCGTAAAGGAGAGAGAAGCTTCCCATGTAAAAAGGAAAGGAAAGCTCAGCAACAAGGTCACCTCCACTGCCTCAGGCGATCCGAGGGATGACAAAAGTTTCCATGTAGCACATCAGCAGAAGACAAAAGCCATCCCTGGAGGGCACAAAGGCAGGAGTGTGCAGCAGACAAGAAATTTAATGTAGGGAAAGACACAGGGTTTGCTGCCTTGTAAAGGACACACTCCCCTGTGGATTGTAGAGTCATGGAGTGGTTCGGGTTTGGTGGGACCTTTAGAGGCCCTCTAGTCCAGCCCCAAGCTGGGGGTTACAGGATAAAATAGGGTAGTGGTTCACAGGAGCCTTGCCCAGGATTCCTCCAGTGCTCCAGGCCTGGCAGTGAATCCTCTGGAGTGCTGGTGGTGGGCAGGTGGCCAAGTGGCACCTGGGAACACAAATAATTTGGATCTTGCCCTCAAGTCTACAACTCCTTTCCGCTCTGCCCACACCATGTGAGTCCATTAGGGATGGATGGGAATTTGTAGTGAACCAGTGAGCCTTTCCCAGCATCTGAGCTGCACCGGTGACTACACGGGGAAATTGTTTGTCTTTGTCTAGGAATTAGATTCTTCCTCTTTGCTGAGGACTTGTGGCTGTCCTCAGACACCCACAGATCCTACAATTTCTAAGACCAGAAGAGTCAGGTCAACTGCTGTTTTGTTAATCCTTAGAGAAGTGCAAATGGCCTCAAAGCCAACAGCCGGGATGCAGATGGTTCTGATGTGGGAGAACAGCTGGGATGTGCACAGGTTTTCCAGGGACACGAGGGAAAACCAGAACGGAAGGTGTCTAGATCCCTGCTGCAAGTTTTAGCAGAGCAGAAAATTGGACATTCTTCACTGCACAGTGCCAGGCACAGGCCAAGTAACTGGGAATATGTTCCAGGGAAGCCTGCAGACTGCACCGGGAGGGTGCAGCCGGAGCTGGAATCCTGAGCATGCAGGATGGCCAGTCACATCCAACCTCTGCTCCAGAGCAGTGTGGAAAAGGAGACTTGGAGCTGTCCATTGTATGCTTTGCAGCCAGGAGTGCTCTGAGGGCGAAGGAGGGTGAGGAGAAAGCAGAGCTGAAGCCCACAGGCTGCTGAGACATCCATCCTATGCTGGATGCTGGAGCCTTCTCCAGCCTCCCGGGGCTCACCTGGCTCCTCACCCACGGCATGGAGTGACTCCCCCTCCCTGCTGCCCTGGGTGGGGGTCAGCGCTGAGGTATCTGCAGAGGAAAGGAGCTTTGTGTTTCCTCTGGGAAATCCAGAATGGAGGATCTCACCTCACAACCACCCACAGAAAATGGGAAGGGCAGGATTAGCATGGCAGAGCTGAATCCTGGATAGCTGGATTCAGGAGAATTCATTCAGGCAGCTGGATGTCTAAGGAGCACTAAAATCTTTCCATACTTTCTTATCCCCCACATTCTTTTGAAAACCCTCTCCTGGGTGCCTGGTTCTCCTGGGATCCTTGAAGATCCCAGCGTGGGAGAAAAGTGTCTTTTAGCTCCGAGGAGGAGTTACAGTGATGTGTGGGCAGCCTGGAAGCTGGTGCCACAGCTCTATCTTCCAGAGAGGCAGCTGCATTTCCCCTTTCTATCACATGCACTTAAAAGCTTTTAAGAGAACGATCCCTCTGCTGGCAAAGCCAGAGCTGGTCTGTTCTTTGGGTTCTTAAATCATTTTAAAATACGGAGCAATATTGGTTTAAAAGCCTTTGCTCTCCTTTGGCTGCAGGAAACCTCAGTGCAGCTCAGCACATCTCCCTGCACTTGGGAGACACCAGCTCGGGGCTTTCTGGGGATCCATCACATGCCAGGAAAGGGCCTGACAGTGACAGCTCAGTGGGACAAGCAGGGATTTTCTCCCTGCGTCATTTCCAGGCATTCACAGGGCTGTTCATGGAGCCCAGACATCCCTATTTTATGTCATTTAACATGTTAGGTCTCTGTGCTCATGATGGTGTTTAGATTTGCTGAGCTGCTTAGAGGGAAGGAATGGATGGCTCAGTTGCCAAATTCACCTTCAGAGAGTGACTGTGCCCAAGTTCCTGGTTGTGCAGGCAGGGCTTTCGCTGCCGTGTCCTTTATCCTGCCATTCACACCCAGGCTTTGCTTTCAAGGCCACAGATTCCAATTCCCCCACTTTATCCTTTGTGCAACACGCTGCCATGTGCTCCCAGGGCAGTGAACTGGGGATGTTGGGAGGACAGTACCCCTATCCAGGGACAGGAATGCATCTCCTATTTCATCTTCCCCTTGCCAAGATCTGAAACATTTGGCTGTTGACAGACAGAGGGAGCTGGGGGTGTTCATCCTGCAGAAGGGGAGGATCCAGGGAGACCTTAGAGCCCCTTCCAGAGCCTAAAGGGGCTGCAGGAGAGCTGGAGAGGGACTGGGGACAAGGGATGGAGGGACAGGACGAGGGGGAATGGCTTCCCACTGCCACAGGGTTGAATGGGATTTAGGGAAGAAATTCTTGGCTGTGAGGGTGGGCAGGCCCTGGCACAGGGTGCCCAGAGAAGTTGTGGCTGCCCCATCCCTGGGAGTGTCCAAGGCCAGGTTGGAGCCACCTGGGATAGTGAGAGGTGTCCCTGATCATGGCAGGGGGTGGAATAATATGAGCTTAGAGGTCATTCCAAGCCAAACCATTCTGTGATTTGCTTTATTTTCTTACTTCCTCCGTTTGCTCTGTTCCTGGGGGGTTTATATTCTGATTTCTTGGGACAAACTCACTGCTTCCCAGGGAGTCAGGAACACCTGGGCAGTGCAAGGAGCGACCCTGGGAGCAGGTCTGCCCTGCTGGCCCAGCCTGCAGTGATGCTCTGCTCTGCTCTGCCCTGCCCTGCCCTGCAAGGCTGGAGAGGCAGAGACTCCCGTTTCCATTTTATTTCCCACACTGCAACTTCCTCGGCTGACAGCAGGCAAAGCTTTGTCACTGGAGCAATGATCTGGCGATAAAACCCCCGTGATCATGGGATGCAGCGTGGAAACAGCCTGGAAAGGGGGAGCCCTGAAGTTTAGGGAGAGAGAAGAGGAAATTTCTGCTCCTCTCGCAGGGAGTGAGGAGGCTGCTGCCAACATCACACGGCACGGGGGATGCCGAGGGTCTGTCCTGCTCAGCCCTGGGCTTCCCACACCCCCCTCATCCCTTCCTGCCCCGCTCCAAAAGTGCTCTGGGCTGGTCCGTCTCCACCGGAGTCGCTGAACTTTCTCCGGGCTCAGCCAGGGATCCTCCCCCTCATTTATCTGCAGGATCAGTTGTAGCCGTATTGATTTTCCCTCCCTCCCTTTCCTCCCTGTGTTTGCTTTCTGAATTATGCAGCGGTGCAGTTTCTCCTCCTCGCGAGGAGCGGGTGAGTTGCGGAGGATCAATTGAGCCCTGCCATAGTTTAATCAGGAATCCCCAGTAGGAGCCAGAAGAGAGAAAGGCGAAGGGGAGACAATGAAGACGGGGGTCGATCAATCCAGTCCTGGTGCAAAGGAAAGAAAGGGAAAGAAGGGAGAAAGGGATTGAATAATCAGTCCGTTTTCCTCATGCAGTCCTCAGATCCCCCAGACTCGATCAATAACCAACTTTGACAATCATGGCTTCAGAAACAAACTTTGAAAAACCCCCCTGAATCAAATAACGTTGTGCTTTATAGCATGAGAATGGGCAATGAAGTCCTGCTAAAGCCACGGAGAGGGGTAGGATTTCTTCCCCTTCTTCTTCTCTTTTAAAAGTCCACATGATGAAGGCTGGCTGGATCTTGGCTGAGCCGAGATGAAAGGAGAGCAAACAGGGCTTTTAGTACTGGTTTTGTTGTTGCAATTATTTTGCCAATAGTAATGATTTCAAGGCAGGATGGAGGATCTTTGATGCTGTGCTGGTGACGTGGAGGGGTGGCCAGAGAGCTGCTGGGCTTGTTCCAGCATTGCATGCAAATCTGGGACACGAACCCCCATGGAAATGACAGACATTAGTTTAGAACATGCAAATAAAGCACAAAAAGTGCCCAGGCAAGGCACAGGGACCATAGACAGTGTCTGGATGTCACGACAGCACACGGCAAGAGATGTTTCTGTATCAAAAGTGGTGTGGCAGCAGGAGCAGGGCAGATTGTCCCCCCTGTGCTGAGCACTGGTGAGGGACCACCTTGAGTCCCGTGTCCAGTTCTGGGCCCCTCAATTCAAAAGGACATTGAGGGGCTGCAGCATGTCCAGGGAAGGGAATGGAGCTGGGAAGGGTCTGGAGCTGCTGACGGAGCTGGGGGGGCTCAGTCTGGAGAAAAGGAGGCTCAGGGGAGACTTTCTCTCTCTCCATAACTCCCTGACAGGAGGGGGGGAGCTGGGGGGTGTCAGGCTCTGCTCCCAGGGAACAAGGGACAAGAAGAGAGGAAACAGCCTCAGGCTGGGCCAGAGAAGGCTCAGGTTGGACAGGAGGAGGAATTTGTTCCTAGAAAGGGTGGCCAGGCCTTGGAAGGGGCAGCCCAGGGAGGTTTGGAGTCCCCATCCCTGGAGGTGCCCAAGGAATGACTGGCTGTGGCACTCAGTGCTCTGGGCTGGGGGACAAGGTGAGGATGTGGCACAGGTTGGACTTGATGATCCTGGAGGGCCTTTCCAACCTCAATGATCATTCTATATCCATATTATATACTCATTTCCCTCAACACTGTGCCTGGAAAATTTAACCAGACTTCCATGCCCCTCAAGGGTGTCTGTGCTACATTTCACAACGTTTTTGGAGATCTTGCTCCATCCCTGTCATCCCTTACTGCTGTGAATCACCCAGCTCTGCCCTGCAAAGCCCTGCTCTGCCTCCCGTGAGCAGCCAGCCCTGGACTCATGCCATACCCACCACACTTCCCTGGGCCTTGGGGGGACAAAAACTCTGAGTTTTCCAAGCTTTGGCAATCAAACCTCCCCAGAGTGGAAAGGAGTCTTGGGGCTGCCTTATTCCTGGGTAGGCTGGGTCTGCATTTTAATTTCAAACAACTCAGATTAAGTTCAGTTCTTAAAGAAAGCATTTAGACCAGGAAACTCCCGACCTGAAGCTACCAGCCCATCATCTTTTGGAAAAGTTTGGAAGACCATCAACATGAGCATGGGACAAACATCTCTGCAGCCCTACTCCTGGCTTTCAGTCCCATGGGGAGCAGCATTCCAGGTTGGATTCATGGTTGGACAAAGTAGTTGATTGGAGCCCACAGAGGCATCAAAAACTCTGGGAAGCACGGCAGGCATGGATGGGAGTCTGGGTTATTGACAATGGATGACTCGTGTCTAGATCAGAGACTCATGTCAGGAGACAACTGAATTTCCTACATTCAGGTGCTTGAAATCAGGACAAGCATTTCTTTCCCCAAAATCATTTTAGCCAAGCAATCTCTAGTTTTGGTGACAAAAATACTGGAAAAAGACCTTTTGAAAATTTCAGAAGAAAAATTGATAGATGTTATTATTCCTTCCCTTGTCCTCCATACTGGACTTGACAACCAGGAGTTATATTAGTCTCATTCTGCATTTCCCACAATCCAGGAGCTAATTTAGTCCCTCTCTTCTATATTCACCTTTATCCCACAGGGACAACCATAATCCCTGAAGTTCCTCACCCCAGCAGCCTGACTTCAGGCAACAGGGTGAGAAGTTCCTGATGAGAAGGGCAGAGCCTGGCAGACACGAGGTCGAGGTCAAAAACAATTGATGGGTGGCCAGGACTGTGGAGAGGAGCCAGAATAAAAATAGTTCAAATTCGATGATTTATGTGATTAGCCTCAGATTAATCTACAAAAAATGTCAATTCTGAGGCCTCTGTTTCCATCACCATTTGCCCCATAATTTTGTGAAGGGATCAGCACATGGATGTGGTAATACAACATAAGCCGTAATAATTAACACTTTGGATAATAGGAGTGGAGGTGCAGCTCAACCTGGAAGGGATGGAAATGCAGATCAGCCTGGAAGGGATGGAGGTACAACTCAGCCCGGAAAAGAGCGAGGTACATCTCAGCCTGGAATGGGTGGAAGTACAGCTCACCCCTGGCGCTTCAGATGGTTCGGTCTTTCTTGTTACACAGTTTCCATGGGCTTTTCCAAGTCATCCTTCCCTCTTAGCTCATTGCCCAGTCTCTCCAACGAGGGAAGGTCCCCTCCAAACCATCCTGGGAGCATTAAGCTCTGGATTCCAGCTGTCTGAGCAAGGCAGGAGGCCGGGCTGGTCCTCCAGTAACATTATGGAAGTAGCTCCTTCCTTGCCTCCTCCCAGAAGTTGTTCCACATTTTCTGCTAATAAGGGCATGGGGAGAGAGAGAGACAGAGAGAGAAGAGGAGAAAAACTGCTCTAAATTATTCATTGACAATATCATTATGTGTCATAACAGTGTGTCTGTGATGGGAAAGAGTGAGTGTGGCAGGGGCTGGGGTAGCACAGTCCAGGCTGCACAATAGCGAGAGCTGATTAAATATTGATGTGCACTAATTGGCTACAGGGTTTCAGGACAGCTTGGGCTTTGTTGGGATCATTTGTATTCTTGCTTTGGAAATGGACCCCCCCCACACACATAAACCCAACATTTTCGTGTGCGAGTCTTCTCCCTCCTCCTCCTCTTTCCATCCTCCCTCCCTCTCTCCCTCCCCTGCTTCCAGTCCTCCCGATCCCCCTGTGTGTGTACAAATTAACATGATCTTAACCTCTCCTGATTTTCCACAGCACTGACATGCTGCCAACACCTCTGTGCAATTAGGCTAAGCTTGCAGAACTGTTTTTTGGTGCGGAAAACAGGCCCTGCCCTCGTGGACCGTCCTCTCTTTGCATCTGTGACTGGCCTCTTCTCTTAGCCCTTTTCCTGCCTTTGCCCCCAGAGCAAGTGGAAAGTCCTTCTCAGGCATTATTTCCTTCTGGAACACTCCAGACCTTGACTCAGAGCTTTCTGTTGTTTGTGCCCCAAGTTCTGAGGCCAGGCTTGGGTGATGCCAGCAGGGTGAGAAGATTGAAGTTTGTAGCTCAGGTTGTTTCGTGGTTTAACTTAAGCATCACAAAATCTCCAGGGCTTGGGCTGCTCCTCCCACAGTTCTGGCTGTTCCCAGTGTCTCCAACGCCATGAGATCCCACCTGCAAAGCTGCCTTCAACTGTGGCATCCAAGCACAAGAAAGACATGGAATTGTTGGAACCAGTCCAGAGGAGACACCAAGATGATCAGAGGGATGGAGCAGCTCTTCTGAGAGGAAAGGCTGGGAGAGTTGAGATTGTTCAGCCTGGAGAAGAGAAGTTTTGAGGCGACCTTATTATGGCCTGGAGTGACAGGACAATGAGGAATGGCTTCCACCAGTCAGAGGGCAGGGTGGGATGGGATATTGGGAAGGAATTCTCCCCTGTGAGGGTGGAGAGGCCCTGGCACAGGGTGCCCAGAGAAGCTGTGGCTGCCCCATCCCTGGAAGTGTCCAAGGCCAGGTTGGAGCAACCTGGGATAGTGGAAGGTGTCCCTACAGGCAGGGGATTGGATGAGATGATCTTTAAGGTCTCTTCCAACCCAAACCATTCCATGATTCTCTGATTCCATGATCAACCACTGGCTCCTCCACAGGCTCTGTCTGCCCTTTCTTTGATAAGCAGGTGGCCACAACCTCATTCCATTCCCTGTTCCAAGCCAGGAGCTGCCACAGAAACATGTGCTTTTTCCTACCTTCAAGACACCCCACTGAGTTTTATGGTTGACCTGGGTCCTTTCACCCCCTGATACCCCAATAAAGGCCAGGCTGAGTTGTCTGGAGCCGGTAGCTGCTCCCAGTAGAGCGATTCCAGAGCAAGGAATGTTCCTGCAATGCTTCATGCTCTGCTGAATACCTTCATCCAGTCCTTTGGCATTTTCAGGATGCTGTTTGCAGAGAGGAACATCTAAGTGAACATCCCCAGTATTGGAGCAGACAAAATAAGGACCTTGCTGAGAAATTAACTGGGGCTGGTGACTTGTTTTTTTTAGTTCTCTAAGCTCCTGTTTTTTGATAGTTATGATTAAAATTTCAAAGAAAGAACGACATGCATGATCTGCACCATCTTTCAGCTGAATGGCTGAGAGGTGTAGTCTGGGGAAAGGTGTTTGCTAAAGATATTTCCCAAGCTGCTTTTAAATAAATCAGAGGGAACAGAGTGAGGTGAGGACTGGCTGAAGCACCTTGTGTGCTTTGCTCTGTGCTTTGCTCAATCCCGTTGAGTTTTCACTCCAGGAAAAGGACTTTCCCAAGGGCATCTGGTTGATCCAGCACAGCAAGAACAAGACAAGTGTTGACAAAAGGGTGGCACAGCAACATAAATCAATTTGTAAGATCAGATCTTTGAGTTCACATTCACTTTGACTGAGGGTTAGCTTCCATGCAGATGAATGAGCTGCCTCACTTGGATAAAGCACATTGAAATAGGAGTGGGGTGATGTGGGCTCAGCTCTTGCCTTTGTCACTGTCTTGCTGGGTGACCGAGACATATGTTTACATTCCTTGCTTTCCCTAGTATTTATCTTCCTTGAAAAATCTGGGATTTCTACAGGCCAAAACTAACCTGTATCTGATGGGCTGGGGAGTAACAGTCTGAGCCCATTAGAAAGAGGATGAACATGGTCTAAAGCTGGAGAAAGGCAGGGATAGATGGGACATTAGGAGGAAATCCTTCTCTGTGAGGGTGGGGAGGCACTGGCTGTGGCTGCTTTATCCCTGGTAACATCCAAGGCCAGGTTAGAAGGGGATTGGAGCAACCTGGGGTAGTGGAAAGTGTCCCTGCCCATGGCAGAGGGGTGGAACTGGATGAGCTGTAAAGTTCCTTCCAACCTGAACCATTCTATGACTCTATGCTGGTTCCATCTCCATGTAGAGGATCCCAGAGTTCTTTCACAGGAGATGCTCAGAGCCACTCCCATGCCCAGCCAATGCCTCTGCTGGTTAACATGGAAAAGGAGAAGTCAGGTCCTGTGCCTGGTAGGGACTTGATCAACCACCAGCTGACCTGGGGGATTTCTGAAGCGCCTGTGCCCCCAGGATGGAGCTTGGACTGTTTGTTCTCTTTGCTTCAACCATCCTTCCCCCATGTCCTTTGAAGTCCTTTGCATTATTCCTTATAGGAATAAAACAAGAAAAGGATTGAGTTTGTTTGTTTATTTAGGACTAGCCCTTCCCTTCCCTCTCACTTCAAAAGGGGCCACGTGCAAGTGTCTCTGGTGGATCCCACAATGTGGGGAGATGGAGAAAAGACTTGATTGATTACCAGAAAGGAGCCAAGTTAGATGAAAACCAGAGTGATGGGATTCATTTTGAAGGGGAACATGCCTATCTCAGGGACTAAAATGTCATCAATTTTTTATTAAACAGAATCTTTTCAATAGAAAAAATGAGCTTTCTGTCCTCTGTGTTCACTTGTGTTTTTTTTTAGTTTCCCTCCATTTCTGACCGTCAGTGGAGGTTCAGCTTTCCCTCTTTCCTTCCTTCTCTTGGGTTTGGTAGGAGGTGGGGGGGTTAAATGGTGACCTGGTCCCCCAAGCAATGCAATGTGCCTAAAGCCATGCTGGTGGCTTCCCATCAAAAGTCCTCTACACTTTTCCACTGGAAAGGGACAAGAGATGATGGAAACAAGATGAAACACCAGAAGCTCAGACTGGATATAAGATTTAAATTGGGTATTAACAAAAAATTCTTCACCAGAAAGGTTTTCAAGCCCTGGCACAGGCTGCCCACCATCACTGGAAGTGTCCAAAAAACATGTAGATGGTTTAGTGGTGGATCTGGCAGTGCCAGGAAAATGGTTGGACTTGAAGATCTCAGAGAGCTTTTCCAAACTTAATGATCCCATGATTCTATGTTTATAAAAAAATCATCTCAATTTCCTCAGAGAAGTTGGACAACCACTCAACACGTGAGTGGGGGAAGCCCTGAAGGTCAGAGCTGACCCTAATTCGAGGCAGAGCTTGGACTGGAGACATCCTGGGGTTCCTTCCAGCCTAAATGATTCTGTGATCCTGTGAAATACAGCCAGGGAGCCCCTGTGAATGCCCACGGCAGTGAGCTGGGGCATGGCCAACATCCTGCTCTGCATGGCCAGCTGTTGGTCAGTGTGACACTGACTACAGCTGCGGGAGGAGGAGATGGAAAAGGAGAAGGAAAAGGCTGGAGTTTTGTTCAAGGTGTTGTTAGGTGGGAGAGACAAGAGTTGTGTTGACAAGTGAAGGGGAATGAGCCACTGGTGAGGCCTTCAGGAGAGGAGTGGAGCAGGGATCATCCCATACCTTAAGAATAATTTGGAGGATCATGCCAAGTCTCATTGAAAGCTTCCTTCTGCTCCTGGAGCAGTCAGACACGAGGTTGGAGCAGCAGGAGAGGTGCCCCTGAAGTGAAAAGAAGTTGGAAGGAAAGAGGCAGCAAACAGAGGATGGAAGGCAAAGAGAGGAGGGGATGGAGAAATCAGAGGGAAGCAGGCAAACTAATACAACTTGTCTCCAAACAGCCCAAGATGAGAGTGATTGAGATACAGAGCAGCTTCGGGCTCAGCTGGCATCACAACATCACTGGAGAGGCCTTAAAAGTCGCTTTCCATGTCCTATAAAATATACATATAGTGCAGCTCCCCCACCTTACTTGGCACCACATTACAACCTGTACAACAACTCCTGCTTCTCCTCCCAACCCCTGTCTCCCTTCCCACTGGGATTTCTTTATTTCAGGTTTAGAACAGGTCCAGCACCTGGGCAGCCCCAGCACTATGTGAAAAGGTTGGCAGAATGGTGACAGAACTGGGACAGTCTAGGAGGGGGTTTGCTGACCTCTCGCTGCACTGAAGTGTGTCGCAAGAGCTCCTACTGGTCTGCAGGGACAGATGTCCACCTGCAGCAGGCTGCAGCATCCCAAAGGACGGCTGCATCCCAAAGGATGGCTGCATCCCAAAGGATGGCTGCATCCCAAGGACGGCTGCATCCCAAGGATGGCTGCATCCCAAAGGATGGCTGCATCCTAAGGATGGCTGCATCCCAAGGATGGCTGCAGCCCAGCTGCTGGCCCTGGGGCTGTCCTGTGCCACTGGGCAAAAGAAGACCTCTGTGGGTGAGTGACCATGATTTTTTCCAACCAACCATCCCATTGTTTTCCTGGTGCCTGTGAGTGACACGGAGCTGCCCAGCCTCTGAGTCCCACCTGTCTTTGCCACCACCCCCCTTTGCTGCGGGTCACACAGATCCACATGGAATTAGTTTACTGCTAATTGCTCATCAGCAAGGGCTTTAATGAAAGACGGTCATCCACTGGTGTTCAAACCACCCAAGTGTGAGGAAAGCTCTGCAGTGGCAGGGAGATGACTTCCAACTGCCAGAGAGGAGGATTAGATAGGATATTGGGAAGGAATTCTCCACTGTGAAAGTGGTGAGGTGCTGGAATGGATTTCCCAGAGAAGCTGTGGCTGCCCCATCCCTGGAAATGTCCAAGGCCAGGTAGGAGCCACCTGGAACAGCAGAAGATGTCCCTCCCCATGGCAGGGGGTGGAATGGGATGAGCTTTATGGTTTCTGCCAAATAAAGCAGCCTGGGATCCTGTGCTAGGTACACGTGTGGGGCAGAGGGTCTGTGCACAGCTGGGAATAGGGGCTGTGCTCCTTTATCCATGTCTGCTGGTGTGTTGTGGGGTGTGGAAGTGGATGTTCGTGCGAAGGTGGTTGTGTTCATGTGTTTGTGCCTTTGAGAGCTGCTTCCCACGGGGAGACAGGGACACGACTGGTTCCAGCTGTGCACTCTGTGTGTGTGTGTGTGTGTGCGAGTGCTGGGTGTCTGGACCAGGGAATTTGTGTGTGTTGTGGGTATTTTTGTGCCTGCAAGGGGTGTGATGTACAAGGAGGTTGATGCTTTTCACAGGGGCTGCCTCGTTTTCTTCCTTACAGCTTTATCCATGAGCTCCCGGTGTGCAAACCTTGCTACGACTCCAGAATGTACCAGGGGGGGAAAAAACCCAGCGACAACAATGCGTGTTTAGGATCCATTTACCAGGGGGATTTTTTTCCCCCCCTTCTCCTAATCCCTCTCGAGCTGAGCGAACGTGAACACAAGAATAAAAAACACACAAAAAGAAAGGGCGAGAGTGAGGGAGAAAGAGGATTTCCTTCAAATCTGCTCTGTCTGCCCATGATGGAGTCTCATTCCCATAATCATTTTGACAGGTGTGCAATGGTTGAAAAGTTGGGGGGTACGAGGGCGAGGCGGGGGGGGGGAGCGCCAGAATCCCCCTTTCTCGGCGCGGGTGCCCAGCGATGATTAGACATGACAAGCACACCTGCCATCGGCGCAGCCCGGCAATTAAAGCCTCTTTGAGGTCCCAGGAAGTGACCGCATTAGAAAAGCCCCTCGCAGGCAGCTCCTTAGCATATTCCCAGTGTCATTAGCACCGCGGCAAAGGCAAGGCACATCGGCGGAGGGCTCTGACATGACCCGTGCTCCCTTCCCGCTCGGGGAGGGGATGCAAAGTGACTTTTAAAGAGTCTTTTCTATTTTTTTTTTTAATTTTTCTTTTCCCCCCTTTAAATTTTATTTCCAAGCCCCTCTCGCCGCTCCCTCCCTCCTGCTCTTGGAAGTGTTCCATCTTCTCCAGGGTCGGCAGGGGGAAGGGAGCCAGAATTCATTAAAGACAGAAAAGGACTTTGCTAAAAACTGAGCGGCTTCTGGGAGGGAAAAAAAATCAATTTTGGATTCCAGTGTGTATTCTTGCTCTGCTCCCTGCTTTCCCTTCTTCCTCTTATTTTCTGCATCCTCTTCCTCTCCTCCATCCTCTCCCTGTCCCTCTTTCCTCTCCCACATTCTGCTCTTGGTGTTTTCCCCCCTTCTCAGTGTCCCTTGTTCTGGTGGTGGGGACCTGATGGTGACAACGTGGAGACCCTGGTGGGAACTGCTCGCCCTCATAGCACCATGTGAGGTTGGTGCCTTAGGCATCCATCCCTCCATCCATCCCTCCATNCTCCCTCCCTCCCTCCCTCCCTCTCTCCCTCTCTCCCTCCATCCATCCCCAAGGGCAGTCCAGCCTTGCAGTTTCTCCCAAGAAAGAATTCCCAAGGGCCACCCCCCCTTCCCTCTGGCGAGGGGGAACAGGCAGGACTTTTCCTGCCTATCCCACAGCTCTGAAGGAGCCGCAGGAGCTTGTTGTGCCCAGAATCCCTGTATCCACAGAAGCTGGGAGATCCCCAGGAGTCTGCCACTGGTCCTCAAAGTTTATAATACTTCTGGGGAGGCAGGCTGTGTCCATTAAAATTCCTCTGTCTCTATCACAAGTGAAGCCCTAAACCTGTCTCCATTCTTACCCTGTTCATTCTCTCTCCTTGTACCTCCCAAATTTACATCGTGGAATCCCAGAATGGTTTGTGTTGGAAAGTTCATCTCATTTCACCCTCCACTGCCATGGGCAGGGACACCTTCCACTCTCCCAGGTTGCTTCGTTCAACCTGGCCTTGGACACTTCCAGGGATGGGGCAGCCACAGCTTCTCTGCCCAACCTGTGCCAGGGCCTGTCCACTCTCACAGGGAAGAATTTCTTCTGAAGTAAATAACAGCTTGCTCTAGAGACAGGAATTCCACACTGGCCTTCACACTCATGGCTTTCTGCTGTGGAGGAGGTTTAGGAGATGCTTTCTTTTCCCTTCTCAACCCCTTCTCATTGACCCCCTTCCACCTCTGGCCTCGCTTTCCTGTGCTCCCTCCTAAAACAGCCTGGCTGCAGCATCCCGGGATGTGTGGCCACCTGGACCTCCTGTTTGGCCAGGAAAGACCACCACGACCTTGCCATGCTTGTCCTGACCCTTCTACCACGGCAGGATGGGGCCGCCAGAGCAGTGGAGGTATCACCTCAGCCCCAGTGTGACTGTGACTGCCCCGTGTCACCATCCTGGCAATGACAAATAACGCACGGGAAGCTTTCCCTGCAAAAGCATTCGGGGATGTCAGACCTGGGGAAGACGCCCAGGCCTCGACGGCAGAACAAAAGGGCCCCTCAGGGACTGTTCCGGATCCCTTGGTGACCAGCAGGGATTAGCAAAGCCATCCCAGAGGTGGCTCCTCCAGCCCCGGAGCAGCGGAGAACTGAGGAGCCGTTAATGGATTTACGAGCGATAGGACCTGCCTCCTTTTTGCACCGGCAAAGGGGGAACACACGACAGATTTAAACACCCTAAAGAGCAGAGCTCGTGGGACAAACCCTGGTGCGACTCGGGGCCCCAGCAGCGGCTGGTGCCACTCTCGCAGGGGCCACTTGCCCTGCACTCCCCGTGGGGCAGCGCCCAAGCAGCTCCCCCTCGGCGGTGCCCAGCCCCCCGACGATTGACACCAACCTGGACGTGCCTCCTGGTGGCCCTGGGGGCACCTGAGCAGTGACACGGGGCCGCACAGTGCCCTGGCATGTCCCCAGCGCCACCCGCTCCTCAGCCTGAATTAGGCATAGGGGGGCTGGAGGGAATTATTTTGGTGAATGATATGCCCGGTTCTGCCCCTCGGGGGGACTGCTCTGCTTCCAGCTGGCACTGACTGTCCTTCTGAGCCCTTTCCCCTCCCTTGGAGCAAACTGGTCCAGCAATGGGGTGGGAATTTGGGGCAAGGAGGCTCCTCAGCCCTTTGTTGCTCTGGGAATCATCATAGAGAAGAACCAGAAAAATTGATTTGTTGAAAAGCTTCAAGTTCAAATATTCTTTCCCTATTTTTTCTGAATTCCAAGTACCTTTCCAGAACTCTGAAAATAAAATGCTTGAAACCTTGAGGCTTTTCCTTTGTCCATTGAGGAGGCAGCACTGTCTCCAAGCTCAAGAGATCCAGACTGTGCTTCATGAAAGGAGAGGAGGGCAAGGAATAGCTGTGGAAAGAAACACGGGCACGAACCAAAACCAAAGGAGCCAGTTGTTCTTCAGCAGTTTGGGCTGTCCCACAGTCAAACCCTTGGCTGCAAAGGTCTGGATAATGTCCTCTAAAATGCTCGTGACAACATCACGAGCAACCCCACCAGGCGGCTGGAAAATCTCCACGTCCTTCTTTCTTGATGGTTTCTGACTTACAGGATGGCTGGTAAAAGTTTTCTTGGTATACTTAGATGGGATATTGGGAAAAAATTCTTCCCTTGTGAGGGTGGGGAGGCCCTGGCACGGGTTGCCCAGAGAAGCTGTGGCTGCCCCATCCCTGGAAGTGTCCAAGGCCAGGTTGGAGCCACCTGGGACAGTGGGAGGCATCCCTGCCCACAGCAGGGGTGGGACTGGATGAGACTTAAGATCCCTTACCACCTGAACCATCCTGGGGTTCTATGGCAGGGAGGGGTGTTTTACCAGTTCAGGAGAGGAGAGGAGGGTCCCCCTTAGAGCAGGAATAACGTTGCAAACTCCCCATGTGATGATACTCAGTTTCTTAGAGCTTCTCCCAAATGTGGATTTCAGGCTTATAATGGTCCCTGATTCTCATTCCATGTTCCTCCTAGAGCAGATTAGTGCCCAGGTGCTCCATACACTTGCAGATGTGAGGGAAAAGCAGCACAGCAGCTCCCCCAGGGAGGCCAGTTCCCTTCTTATCCAGGGCCCTTGGGGTGGCCCTGCACTGGCCACTCTTCAGATGATGTAAAAACTCAAAATAGCGGGTTTGGATTCTCACCCACCTTTGGAGGAGAGGAGATGAATCTCACCCTCTGGGAACACACCACTGCTGCTGTGTGCTGGGAGCTTCTGCAGGAAAGCTCCCTGAGGTGCATTGCTCATGGCTGTGCAGGGATGCAGGACTGCAGGGATGCAGGGATACAGGGATACAAGGATGTGGGGATACAGGACTGCAGGGATACAGGGATACAGGACTGCAGGGATGCAGGGATACAGGGATGCAGGGATACAGGACTGCAGAGATACAGGATACAGGGATGCAGGGATACAGGGATGCAGGGATACAGGACTGCAGGGCTGCAGGGATACAGGGATACAGGACTGCAGGGCTGCAGGGATACAGGGATACAGGGGTGCAGGGATACAGGGATGCAGGGATACAGGGATGCAAGGATACAGGACTGCAGGGCTGCAGGGATACAGGGATGCAGAGAAGCAGAGTTGCTTAGAGACATGGAATCAGGGATGCTGAGATGCAGGGTTGGAAGGATACAGGGATGCTGGGATACAGGGACCCCCTTCATGCAGCCTGATCGTGTGTGGCTGAACAGGAGGAGAGATGTTTGGAGCCGAGTGTGTGGCTGGGGCAGAGGTGGGATGTTCTTGTCCTGCTCCCGAGTGCGGGTGGCAGAAGTGAAGGAGCAGGAAAGCTGAATGGGAATGGAGGGTGGAGCATGAGGGGAGAGGAGAGAAGAAGAGGAAAAGAACGAGATGAACGGAAAGAGAGGACACAGAGGAGGAGCGAATCCTCCAGGAGGAGGGAAGCAGAGCCTGGGGATGAGCTCCAAGCCCACTTCGTCACTCCAGGCGCCCCCAGGGACAGGGATCCAGCCTGTGGAGCAGGCGAGTGCTGTTCCACAGTAATGGTTAAATCAATGTGTTTACGGATGATGACACTAGAGTGACACACAGTGGAGAAGCCTCATGAAAAAATAAACAGGTAATAATCACACTGCCATGTGCACAGTCCAATTCTCATTATTCCAGAAAAAGGGAAAAAAAAAAAAAAAAAAAAAAAGAAGCCCATCAGGGCTGAACGCTTCAGGAGATTAACCATTCCCTCCCTGGATGAGGGGCCAGATTCTCAGGGGGCTCCCCAGCTCCTGCCTCTCCCATCACACAGGGGGTGAGACCTCACTTAGCTCAGCTTGAGGGTTGGGACTTAAGGGAGAGGGTGAGGAAGAGGCTCCAGCCCCAGACAGCCCAGGAACAGCTTGCTGGTCTCTCACAAGAGCAGCTTCCACTGCTATTTCTGCCCAAACCAGCTGCTGCTGTGGGCATTGCTGACCTCCACAAGTCCCCACAGCCCATTTCTGTGGCCAAGGCTTCCCATGCACACATGGAAAAGCTCTGGGGATCTGCTCCCACACGGCTCAGTGCAAGCACAGATGCTCTGAGCGGACTCGTCTCCTCACATCCCCCTTCTGCCTTCCTGCCCCGGCTGCTTCCCGAGTCACAGAGACCCTCTGGCCAAGTAAAATGTATAAAAATCAAGTGAATATATCAAAAACCCCAAGTAAAACCAAATTTTTGGACATATCATTTAATACAGTCATTTGCCTTTTGGGGGAGAAACATTTAATGATCAAATGGTGTATAACACTGGTTGAGTCAGAGCGAGCAGTGACTCACCTGGGGGATCCTGGAGGCAGGTGGGGAGAGCTGAGGGTCCTGCAGGGCTCTGTGAGCCCCCCCGACCATGACAGGCTCTCTCCACAAAGCAGTGGTCAATCCAGAAGAGCTGCTCACCCGCAGCTGCCAGACCATGGCCAGCCCCTGTGGCTGGAGGGAGGAGCAGGAGGGTTGAATTGAGGTTATGAATTGATCTCCCACAGAAAACAGAGAGAGAAAAGTCCCCTCAGAGAGCAAATGTTTAAAAAATTCTGGAGAAGGCTCGTAAAGCTGCTCTGAGAGCAGCCAAACTCTTGTTTGCTGTGCACTTCCATTGCCTGCCCTGTCTGTGCTTAAGTGGCTCCATGTTATACCCCCCACTGTGGGAGCATCTCCCATTAGTGCCAGCAGGAGATGGGTAAAGTTATTCCAAGCTAAAAAAAAAAAAAACAAACACACAAAAAGCCCTGGAGGGATGTATGGAGTGAACTTGATGCTGGAAATATATTCCTGGGCAGGCTGAATTACTCTCCTCTCTTGCACCATAAGGAACTTCCCCTCCTTATAAATCCCCGTGGGGTGGCTGGAGGAGAGGGACAGCAGGCTGAAGGTGACAGCAGAAGGTGACAGTGTGAGCAGGGACGGGACTGAGAAGGGGAAGGGGATTTCTCTGGGGCACTTGGTCTGTCCAGGCATTCAGGCCTTTGGGAAAGGCTGCAGGTTGGTGGGTGCTGCTGAAATCCAACCTCATCCTGCCCTGGAGCATCCATGTAAAGTCCTTTTGGGAAGGATTTTGCTAATGAAGGGGGATTACACCAGCAGCTCTCCTCTGTGGCACTGCTCTGCCTGGGATATTGGACAGGGAAATCAATCAGCCCCAATCCAACCCCGAGGAGCCGACAAATGTTCCTTCCCTCTGTCGTGGAGACTGGGAAACTGAGGCACGCGGGGATTAAGGGGGCTTTAAAAGAAAGCAAGCAGAAATAAGAAGATAATCACAGAGCAAGTCAGGCACAGGGAGAGGGATGGGATGCAAACCTCCCGTGTGCCAGGCAGCGGCTCCGCCAGCATTCCTCTGATGGATGAGGATGGATCCTGCTGCAGAGTGTGGCTCAGCCGTGGGCTGTGCTCAAGGTCCAGGCTCTGCATCCCCTGGGGAGATGGGCTGAGTCACGGGCAGGAGGGCAGAGAGCTCCTGGCCAAGGACACACGGACGGCAAAGCCAGACAGAGCGACAGGGGAGCTCAGCTCCAGCTGTGCCCAGGCAGGAACGGGAAAGGAGGGGAAGAAGACAAGGTTTTGTTAAGACAGTGGCTGGACCCTCAGGACTGAGAGCTCATCCATATTTCAAACACCAGTTAGACAAACAAAACAAGAACCAGAGAGGCAAGCAAGGAGCCCGTTTGTCATATCAAAAGGGGTTTCAGTGGTACCTTCCTTGCCCTCCTGTCCCCTTGAAGTTTGTAGCTGGGGGGGGAGAAGGGACAGCTCCCTCTCCAGCCGAATGGCTCCTGCCACCGCCGAGGCGGCCTGTGTGTAATTAACCTCCGAGCCAATCCCCCAGTGGTGGCTGCCAGGCAGATCAAAGAACTCACACATCTTTGTCTGAAACCGGCAGCCAAGGGGAGCTGGGAGGGAAGCAGAGCAGGGGTGGGAGAGAGCCAGGGAGCGCGTGTGTGTGCTCCTAATTGATAAAAAGGGAAGAGCATCTTCCTCTGAGAGATCTCAAGCCCCATCAAAATGCAGGAGGAGAAGGAGGAGAAGAAGAAGAAGGAGAAGAAGAAGAAGAAGAAGGGGAAAGAAAAAAAGCTTTCCTTTCCCGTGCAGGAGCCTGCCAAATTCCAGCTGCTTCCAACAGCAGAGGCGGTCACTGCCGTGGGGGCCAGGCTGGGAGGAGAGGGTGGAGGGGTGGGATCGTGGTCCTGCAGCTCTGCCCGGGGGGAAGGGGCTCTCCAAGCCTTGCCCTGGGCAGGGTGAGGGACTTCAGGAGCACTCCCAGGGCTGAGCTCAACCCTCTGCCTCCCCTTCTCTTGTAGCACCAGCAGAAGGAAGGGGGGGAAACAGCACAGCCTCCACCTGACCCCGTGTGGAGCTTGCTCAAGTTGTTTATCACCAAGTGTATTTTTCGGAGAGGGGAGGCACACGACCAGATGAGCTCAGGCTGGAGCTCAGGCTCCTGGTGGTGACAGAAGGGATCACCAGAGGTGACAGATGTCAGTGCCAAGAGAACGTGGTGAGGGGGAGCTGGGCTTCGGCCGTGGTTAAAGGGGGTGAGAAATGGTTGAACTCCGGGGATAACTGCGGGCAAGGAAGTGCTGAGGCACCTTCTGGGTCTGACAACGACCCAGCTTCTTGTTCTGACCGTGCCACGGGCACCTCAGCTGCTCTTGGTGGCTTCACCTGCAGGCAGGACACCTGATGGGGCAGACTGGGAACGCCGCAGTCACCAGGCATCTTCCCAAATCATTGTAACACTAAGGCTGCAATGCCAGAGATCTTCTCCAGGGCCCCACAGGCAAAATGATCCTCACACGGCTTCACCCATCCAGAAATGAAAACATCCCTTTGCAACCATGGAGAGGGACAGCAGTGCTGCCCAGAGCTGATTCACTCACCCTGGGCTTGAAGTGGGAGACAGATGGAAAAAACACACCTGCCAAAGGGGTTGTTCTTCCATCAATTGCTACAAAACCCTGGATTTCCCAGAAATTGGAAGATACATCAGTCTTTTCTGCCCCAAAGACTGTAGGGTTTCAAGGGGTTGCTCCTGAGCTGAGTCCAACAGTTTGTGTCTGGCTGAAACTCAATTTTAATAAATTGAACATTCCTTCATCCACAGCGTTTGGAGGGTTACATCCGAGGTTGGTCTTTTCTTGACAAAATGCCAAAGGCTATGTCCACACCAGGATGGAGAGATGAAAAAGCAGGAATCTCCTTAGGGCACCTCCTCATGTTCTGCAGCCTTGGGCATCCTGGGCTAGAGCATATATTTATTTACCCCGGTAACCACTCACATTGTTATTTGGAGCTTGTTATTTTGCTTTACACAACATCTCACTTGGGAATAAAACAACCTGATTTGGTTAATTTTTAAGCTGCATTTTTAAAAAAATACACTAAATAAAAGACTAGAGGCAAAACTCCCAATTATTTACTGCAATGCAGACTGAGCTGAGCACCATCCCAGCATCAACTGGCTTCCAGCAAGTGGGAATTTATGATTTGGCTGATTGGGGTTTCCAGGGTAGGAATGTCATGGCAGAAACCTCTTTCAATTCAAGAAGACACAAGTCAAAGGGGAAACTTGCTGGTGATGAGGTGATGCAGCATTTAGATTGTCAACAAGGTTAGGAGCAAGAAGGGAAGAAACAGGGATTGTTTATGGATGTTGTGCTTTAGAAATACGGGAAAGACCTTCAAAGAGAGGGTGTGAACTGCTTAAAAAGCAAATTAAAACCAGGTTTTATGCACAATGAATCAGAAACTTCCACTCCGGGAGTGTCCCAGCCAGGAGTGACAAAGGGGACACCACCAACACACCTTAAAATAACAGCAGAGGTGTGAAATTTGGGTGGCATTTGCCACTGAAAAGCACAGAAATCATTGGGGTAATAGAAGCAAAAAGAGGTTAGGTTGGGGTTTTTATTGTCCCCCTGATAGGGTTGGGAATTCCCTGATGGGGAATTACCAGATTACCAGGAGGAAAAGGCAGACCAGTTGGATATTTCACATTCCTTTCAAAAGTTAGACTCAGAAAGGCTGTTCAATTTTAGCAGGTCAAGTCCTGAGGTCTGACAAATATTATAGCTGTTTTCAAGAGCGTAGGAAATGCCAAAATTTCTGGGGTGGAACCCAGTTATGCCTCACACCACAGACCAAGATGGAGCTCAAGGGCATTTGGGATCCAGAACTCGGCATGAACAGGGTGGTTCAGCCACATTTCCATCATTTTCAGGACTCCCAAAAGGGAAAAGAAGGATAATGGACACAATGAGTGCAAATTGCTTTGAGCCATAAGGTTTCCACAGACGAGATCTCCTTTGCCTTACTCAGGTTTGGGATAAGTTCATGTGGCTGCTTCTTCCAGCAGCTAAAGGGGTTGTGTCCTGCTGGTTTTTCCTCTCCTGTGCTGGAATCTCACCCCTCGACAGTTATGTTGCAACAGAATCAACTATAAGGATTTTCTTAACGACATTCCCCCCAGTGGATTTTGCAGAGAATCCATTTAAAACCAGATTATTGAAACAACTCTGCCTTAATTAAAGACAATTATTGACCTATCCATGTGCTCACTTGCTGGCCAGTGTAAAATTGTTGGATTTCCCCTCTTCCCACCTGGCTCCAAGTAAGGATTGCAGATATTACAGATATTACCTGGATTCCTGAAATGCTGCTCTGGGCAAGGAGCCAGGTTTGTGGTGATCCAGCTGTTCTGTGGCTTCTGTTGGGAAGGAACCCTTCCCTCTGAGGGAGGGGAGGCCCTGGCAGCTGTGGCTGCCCCATCCCTGGAAGTGTCCAAGGCCAGGTTGGAGCCACCTGGGACAGTGGGAGGTGTCCCTGCCCAGGGCTGAGGGGGGCACTGGATGGGCTTTAAAGTCCCTCCAATCCAAATCATTCCATGATTCTGTTTGGGTGAGCTTTTGCTGGGCACTTCCATGGAGGCTCTGGGATCAGATAAGGTCATTTTTTTTGCAGATCCCACAATTTAAGGCTGAAGTTTTTTACTTTATGTTGAATATGGAGTAACTTCGTTATGAAGCTTCCCAATGAAGTTCCATAGGGCTGAAGACACTCCCGTGGAGGAGAAAACCAGGAGACAAATAGTCTGCATGTCTTGCAGCAGAAAAGAGGTGGAGCTTTGATATTTGGGAGGGGTTTGGTTTTTTATACTTTCCAGAAATATTTTTTAAGCCCTAAATGAGTGAATTCCAGGGATTCCTTCCCATTTGCACCATGGAGATATTCCGGCTGTTCTTTTAATCTCATTTCTTCCCAGAAACAAGACTCAAATATCTGAACTCAGCATTTCTGTTAAAAAATAAAAGTGTTATATTTTGAATTCTTGGATTCCCAAGGTGCCCCTTCCCATGGAGCCCGAGGGTCCCGTCCCTCACCCACTCTGAGGGCTC
>VXBA01001098.1:19340-46268 GCA_013399895.1 Serilophus lunatus | reverse complement strand
CCCCCCCACTGGTGTCCTAGACCCCATCCCTGCTGCCTTCCCGGGGCTGTCACATCAAAGAGGACCCTCGCTCCCACCACTTTGTAACAGCTCCCTAAATCCTGTCACGAATCCAGCCCTTTGTTTCCACAGCTCGTGCCTGCAAAGAGATGAAAAGTGCTCCAAGAAAACAAGTCACTTTGCAGGCTGAGGAACTGCTGAAGCCCAATTCCCTGCAGGTTTGCCTCTTGCAGTTGGATTCTCTGATGTCTGGGGTGGTGTGAGCTCAGATTAGGAGACACCTCACACTCCCACGGCTTTCCAAGCATCTTTCTCCTCCCATTTTCATCCTCTGGTGTTCCATTAAGGCTGAACATGCTGTGGGCTTGTCCTCCCTCAGGCTGTCAGTGGGGTTTGGGTGTTACCTCCCACTGCTTTATTTCATCCTGCCTTTTTATATCACATTTATCAACCACAGATAAATGTAGTTCAAGCTGGCGAGTGAGTTCAGGGGTCACTGTGTGATGCAAACACCTTTCTTTGGAAAACGGGTTAAAAGGAAGGGTTTTATTTATGGGTACTACAAATGATTCCTGTGTCAGGATGGCCTAAAACCAAGTGGACATAAGTTTTCAGCTCAGTCCATGAACATAAAACTTCCTTGTCATGTCTGGAGAAGCTGTGGTTGCCCCATCCCTGGAGGGGTTGGACGGGGCTTGGAGCACCTGGTCTGGTGGAAGGTGTCCCTGCCCATGGAATAGATGACCTTTAAGGTCTCTTCCAACCCAAACTATTCTGGATTCCATGATTTTATGAGCAGGATCAAAGCTTGCATCCTTTTCCTCCCTCCAGAGATGTTACTTGTTGCACTGTCATGACAAACCAGCCCTGAGATGCAAAGCCGGTTGAATTCCTGGTGAGGAAATCCGTGTGCCCCCAGTTTTGGTGGCAGTGTGGGATAGGGAAAGGGCTGTCCCTGTCACCAGAGGACAGCAACGTGGCTGAGCCACGGAAGGAGCTCAGTGTTACAGGCAGCCATGGTGGGGTGTAGCCCTTGCACTGGGGAGGAAGGAATCAGTGTCAAAATCAATAGCTCCTCTTCTCAGGGAGGAGAATTATCTGAGCAGGGAGAAGTGGTTCCCTTGCAGCTGGTTGACTTTGGTAATCCATTATTAATGCTTGAGTTACAGCCCTGGCACTCTCAAAGGTCGCCTTGGTGTAAGAGCACATTGGTTGTTTCCAAACATTCCCTGCTGTGGCCAGGGAAGGCAATGTGGGAATTCTTGCAGCCTGTGCCTGGGGTTTCTCCCTGGGAAGGTCTCTAAGAAGCCTGATCCAATATGTCATGACAAAATCCTTACCCATGGAAGGCACCAAGACACAGCCCACCCCTCTGGGGCTGCACTTCACCCCTGGCAGGGGGGAGAACCTGCTGAGCAGAATTTTGTGCTCCTTGCACCCAGCCTCCAAGGGAACCCACGGCACTACAGACAGGAAAGCCAGTGGGAAAAAATGAGAGTGCATCCAAAAGGAAAGACACAGAATCTGGGCGAGGTCATGGTGTAGTTGAGGGAGGAGTTTAGCTCCTACTCCCCTGTTTATCTGAGCTGCCCTGACACCAAGTGTTCCTGTGGCTTGGAAGCAGAGAGGGAACACTGTCCTAAATCATTTCCTCCCATCAAATTCCCACTGCATGTCTCTGAAGAGCAAACATCTCAGATTTTCCAAGCCCTGTGGAACAGCTCTGGACCAAAATCCCAAAGCCAGACCTCAGCTAAGACTTGAGCCTGCAGCTCAAACCTGTCTTTGCTATGACCAGCCCCAGCAAGCCTGAGCTTAAGAAAAGTTATCTCAACTTTAGTCAGGAAAGAGATGACAGAACCTCAAAAAGCTCTTGACTAATAAATAAATAAATAAATAAATAAATAAATAAATAAATAAATAAATAAATAAAATCAGTCAATAGTCTGAAGAACTCTTCCGACTCATGCCTGAAGCCACGGTGGGGTATTTAAGATGTTCCTTCACCATGTTTTATTTTAGTAAAACTTCATCCAAACTCCAGACTCAGGGCAGAAAACATTCTCCTTTGTACCCACCATCATGAGAACATGTTCTTCTCCATGGGAGAGGGAGAACTTGTTCTCCCCCTCCTCCTGGATGAGCACAGGGCAAGGCTCACTTCAGTACTCCAGCTTTGTGCAGGACAAGTGCTTCACCCAGGAAGGACCCCAAAGAGGAGGTGACACCTCCAAAGGGAGCTGAGGGTCCTGTGAACCACCAGATAAATGAAGACAGATCTCCCATGGGTTGACACTGTCACTGGAGTCTCTAACACCTTATTAACCACAGAGAAGGTCATTGGGATCTCAGAGCCTCTGACATGTGGATTTTCAGGTCTGTCAAGGTCTAGGCACAGATAACAGCCCCTCACTGAGTAAGCACATGTCCTGCAGGGATGTTTGGAACTAGATGATCTTTGAGGTTGTTTCCAACTCAAACCTTTCTGTGATTCCACATTTGCAAAGATAAAAATCACCCAAAAGCCCACTTACAAAGTGCAGATTTCCGTGGCTCAGCCTTCAACTCAGTGTGTGAGGCAGAGGCACCTTCTTCAGGGCATGGGCTTGTCCGATGTGAGGGTCACGGCCTGGAGGAGGATTCCTTTCAGGCAAAGTGAGGTTCAGCCAGTTTATTTCAGAAAGCCACAATTTGGCAGCTGAGACCCTACCTCACATACTTAAAGATGCTGAGCGGTGGGGAGGCAACAGGACTTGCACCGTCACAGAGCCCCAGGATTTACTCTGTGTGGAGGGAAGCCTGAAATTCTCTTGGATTGAACTTCACCTCCCAACATCTCCTCCAGAAAGGTTTCCATCATGCTTGAAGGCACCTCACTCCCTCCTTAGCCAAGGAAGGCCAAGTCTGTGCAGGGCAGAGGTGTTGGTCTCATCAAGCAAAGGCAAAACCAGCCAGCACTGAACTCAGCTGGGCACAGAGGGCGGGACAGGCAGGACAGACTTTTAGCTGGATATAGTTTAGGCTTGATGTAGTTTCATAGCAAAGGGAAAACTTTCTGAGGTCTCTATCGAGCATCATTTGCCAGTTTTATTGAGTTACTAAGTCTTCCTCCTACAAAAGCTGTGGACAAATTCCATCTCCATCAGCATTTCATGCTTCGTGCTGAACCCTCTTCCTTCACCAGAGCTTTGTTCCAGGAATTAGTGAGTGGACTCTGCCCATGGAATCCATATGGGGTGGGGAGACAACCTGAAGAGACACATTGGAAAAGCCCTGTTTCCATGGAGAAATAGAAAACATGGGTGAGAGCCAACTCAGGCAAAGAGCCCATCTCCATTTACCAGAGGAGCTGGTCATTTACCAATAGCTGTGCTCAGACACAGGCTGTTATCAATATGTGAATATACTCAATCCAGCATTTAAATGACTGACTTCAGTGTCTGCATTGCCCCTGAACCATGTCATGAGGTCACCTATTGCACATGTTAATGACCCTGAGGGTGACAGAGTGGATTCTGGTGTCTACCCCCCACTCCTCTTTATTCAGTCCCTGTGCATGCCCCAGGTTTTCGCCCTTGTCACTTATTTTATTCTGAATCCAAACACTGCCACACAATGCACTTGACCTTTGCCCTGGAGGGAACACACTTGGGATGAAGAAAGAATTCACTCTTTATTCCTCTCTAATTCTAGTTGTTCCTATACCATCCTGGACAAATCCCCACTTACACAATAGAAATCAAGTCGTCTGTTCTCACCAGTTCTGGGACTTTGGGCAGGGTTCCTCCTCCTGCCACAGACGGTCCAGTTTTTGCCCATGTTTGGTTCTCACATGTGACATCTGTCCCGATTAACCCTTGTCATGACACAGCAGCAGCTGCAGCAGGGATGAGTGGGATGAGATTTTTGCCACTGGTGGCATCTAACAGGAATGTGACATGGGCAAGAAGAATCACAGAATCATGGATGGTTTGGATTGGTGGAAGGATCTCAAATCTCATCTTGTTCCAGTTCCTGCCATGGGCAGAGACACCTCCCACTCTCCCCAGTTGCTCCAACCTGGCCTTGGACACTTCCAGGGATGTGTCTGCCACAGCTTCTCTGGGCTGCCTGTGCAAGAGGTCAAGGACAGAGCTACTCTGGGGATGTTTCTCTGGAGCTGTGATGGGACTCACACCTCCACACCAGATGGATGGGAATGTCCCACATTCCATCCTACACCTTGGGCCACTTCCCCCTATGCCAAACCAGCTGACAAAGAGCTTCGTGTTCCCTGAGTTCTAAACTGCCCATCCTCTACAAGGGTCACCCCATGGGAGACTCAGCTGGAGCCAAAACACTTAACCCCCTGAAAGACCAGTACCCATTTTCCCAGAGAACCCAGGAACAGCCTCCTTTGCTACAAGCACTTATTCATCCTCTTTTTTTTTTTTTTCTTTCTGTTGTGTTAACAGAGCATCTAATGTGACTAAATAGGACAACCTGCTCTCCCATCCCCATGAAAAATAAATTATGTGCTTTCTCTCGGCTACCTTCCCCCACCTCCTGGTCCTTTTCCCACCAGGCAATCTTTGGACCTGTCCCTCCCTGGACAGACCCCACAGAGGGGTTGGGGAACCTCCCCCAGCCACAGCACAGTGGTGGGAGCTGCTGGCTTGAGCCAAAGCGTGGTGGAGCAGGAGTTTGGGGCAGTCAGAGGAGGGTGGGAAGGAGGATGAAGAGGGTGTGTGTGCATGTGGGGGTGGAATCTGTGTGCAGAAAGCAGCCAAGTGGCAGCTTACCCTGTTAAATATTAATCATCTCTGCTTCTGCAATTTCGGCAATGCGTTCAGGCCCACCACTGCTGAATATTTCATTAACACCACTCACTTCCAACTGCACTTCTCCCACTTTTCTTTCTCCTGTAGACCCCTCTCCCATTCCTGCTCCCTGCTCCAGTGCCAGCCATGGCTGTGACCTCCAGCCTCCATCCCGAACTCCCTGGGGATGGACACCATGCCAGCCCTGCTCCAACCTCAGTGCCCTGATGGCCATGGCTTTGTGGGGAGAGAGTGGAGAGGCCATTCAGAGCAGGGAAGATCATCAGCTCCACTGGGAGAAGAACATAAGTGCGCATCAACAAGTCCTGGGCTAAATAATACATGAGGCAGGTCAGGGCAGAAATGCTGACTCGGGGCTGGGAGCTTTTTAAACCACGTAGCCTCTGTTTCTTCATCACTGGCTTGCTCTGGGTGAGTACTTTGGGAGTGCACTCAAACGTGCCAGGGTGAGCTTTGGTGGGGCTGAGCAATTTTCACCTCAGGCTCCTCATTGCCTGGAAGGAGCCCACAGAGCTGGGGCTGGGGAAGGACCAGCAGGAGGTGTGAGGGTCTGCCAGGGAGAGCAAAGCAAGGAGAGGTGTTGGTGCTGTGATCCACATGTGCTGCCAGTTTAACCCTCTGCCCTCCCCAGGCACTGCTGCCTCCTATTAACACCAGTTGTGAATTCCACCTCTGCCTGCCCCGAGACATCCTTTTCCATCCATTCATCTCCTTCTGTTCTGCTCTTTCTCTTTTCTCCGCTCCCAAGCCTTACTCTTTTCCCTTTCTACCATTACATTACTTTTAAACCTTACACCAACTCAGTGATTAGAAAGCTCAGCTTGACCTTCGAATGTTGCACTTCTGAACAATCACCTGCTCCCACTAAATCCAAGTTTAAATGTTTGTGTGATCCCAATGGGATTATGAGGAGATGGAGGAAACAAACCAGGCTGCTCTGGGCACACATTTCTCTCCTCATGGCACACGTGAGCTTCTCACTCACTGGTGGAGATTTTATTCTGCTGCTGGGAGATCTTCAATTCACAACCTCTTGCTCCAAGAGGGGATGGACGCAGTGAGAAAGAATCCTACAGAGAAGATGGAGAAAGACTATTTATAAGAACATGTAGTGACAGGACAAGGGGGAATGGCTGCCAGAGGGCAGGGTTGGATGGGATATTGGGAAGAAATCCTTCTCTGTGAGGGTGCCAGGCACAGGTTGGGCAGAGAAGTCGTGGCTGCCCCATTCCTGGAAGTGTCCAAGGATTGTTGGATGGGGCTTGGAGCAGCCTGGAATAGTGGAAGATGTCTCTGCCCATGGCAGGGGTGGAATGAGGTGAGGTTTAAGGTCCCTTCCAACACAAACTCTTCAGGGATTCTATGGTTCTAAGAACGTTTTAGGTTGGAACAGGACCTTTAAAGGTCATCCAGTCCAATCCACTGCAATCAGCAGATACATTTCCCATCAATCCAGTCTAGATGAGCTTGCTCAGAGCTCTGTTCAACCAGGACACCTCTGTCCTCACTGGAACATCTGGATGCAAAGAATTTAGGTCTGAGCTGGTCCTCTCTCCTTCTCTGTTACTAATTATCATGAGCAGAGAAAGAAAAATGACTCCACCAGACCAAAGCCAGGCATCAAGGACTGGTCATGCGAGTGTCATGTCTCTCCACTGGCCTGGGATGTCTGACGTGGACTTGGACATCAGATTTTCAGATGACTCATGAGAGATGAAATAAACCATCCCAAGATGTAGGGAAATGTCTGTGAATTGAAGACAGTTTGTGAAGGTTTTTTGTAAGTTGTATGTGGCAGGTGGAATATAAAACCCAGAGGAGCCAAAGAAAGAGTTGAACTGGTGAAAAGAGGCAAAAAGGAGCAGAAAAAGAATACATATGAGGTAAATTAAAGGCTCTCTGCCTGCTTTTGCTTCTCTCTGGCCTAAGATCAGCTGGGGTCAAAGCTGGGCTCAACACTGTGTTGTGTCTTCTGATGTCACTGCTAATGCTGGACCTGGAGGAACACGCTCAGGGATCAGCTGCCATCGGTTGTTCCCCTTCCCACCACAGAAAGAGCAAATCCCAGCCAAGCTTTAATGCTGAGATCTGTCCAGTACAAAACCCATTAGGATTTTTGTCAATAGTGGATCCAGCCAATGGGCTGCTTGTTGAAAGGGAGGGTTTGCTGTGCAAATCTCCTCGGGGGGATCAAGAAATTTCTTTTGTGCAATATATTAAATAAAATGTGAACTAGAGAAGCCACTTGAAAATATTGAATGAGATAACTTGGTCTGATTAACGTAGCGAGCTTCCTTCCCCCTTTTTATTAAAAATTCACAAGGCTTCCCATCCCTGATCTCAATTAAGCAACTTGTTTGTCAGGATTATTTGTTACGCATTTTCATAAACATTTGATGAATTATATGCAAACATCTCACTAATGTATTAACAAGGCTGAGGTTTTAATTACACAACACTCAAGGAAAGTGGGCTTAAGGCTCCTCCAGTGGAGTTAATTGTGCTTTCCTGTGTGTCTGGGCATTGCAACGGGGATTTTCCTCTGGGGTAAATCACATTACAGTGGGAACACACCCTCCCAGGCTCTCTGCTGGCCGAGCACCACGGGATTCAACCACTTCCAGAGCTTCCCCACCCTCGGCTGAAAGGCTGTGGCTTCACTCAGGCTTTAGGGAGGAGCTGGCAGTTGATACGATCAGTTTTCCATCAGTTCTCGCTCATTATTTGTCACATGGAGGTGACATTTTTAAGGTGCTTCTGATACGAACTTGAACCCTTGGACTTTTCAGTTTAGGAGAAGTGTCTTTATTGGTATTGGGTTGGGAGGGAACTTAAAGCTCATCCAGTTCCACCCCCTGCCCTGGGCAGGGACACCTCCCATTATCCCAGGTGGCTCCAACCTGGCCTTGGACACTCCCAGGGATGGAGCAGCCACAGCTTCTCTGGGCACCCTGTGCCAGGGCCTCACCACCCTCACAGCCAGGAGTTCCTTCCCAATATCTCATCCACCCCTCTGGCAGTCTCCCTGTGTCCTGTCCCTCCATCCCTTGTCCCCAGTCCCTCTCCAGCTCTCCTGGAGCCCCTTTAGGCTCTGGAAGGGGCTCTCAGCATTCCCTGGATCCTTCCCTTCTCCAGGTGAACACCCCCAGCTCTCCCAGCCTGGCTCGAGAGCAGAGGGGCTCCAGCCCTTGGAGCATCTCTGTGGCCTCCTCTGGAAGTGCTCCCACATCTTCATGTCCAAGTTCTCCTAATTGCCTACCCAGGGAGCTGGGAATCTCCCAGCACTGACTGGGAGGTGGGGATAACTCACACGGGAGTGTCCCATGAGTGGAGACCTGGGAGTGTGCGAGTGCCCCAGCACCCCTGGCTGGAGAGAGGGGAGGTTCAGGGCCAGGCAGGAGCTGCAGGAGGTGCTTGTCCAGGTCTGACGTGCCAGGATGTGAACAAGGGGAACCAAACTCTTCTTTCCTTAGTCCAGAACTCCTGCACAAACCTTGGTGTCACCCCTGTCCATGTTTGGATATTTTGCTTCCAGGAGCTCTCTACACCTCCCACCACTGCCTGTTCTCCAGCTTCTCCTTAAAGGTTCTGAGGTTCTCTGCTGGGATCCAGATTCCTATAAAAACCTCAGCACTGAGGTTTTCCTCCTAAAAAAGCCAAAGTCAAAACTGCAGCATTTTTCTCAAATCATTTGTATTTTATTTATGCTGGATTTAGAATATTTCACTTCCCAAAAACAAGTTAGAAACATCTGAAATTCCACTTTGGAATTAAATATTAACTGTGGTTTAATACTTTTGGCAGCATTATTTGTTTTATGTCTTTGTGTTTCTGTCAGTCACACATATCTCATCACTTGTGATCACTAATGACGTGATACATTATGATCTGACAGGATGGTCAACTATATTATTTCTTCCATTTTTAAATTTATTTTCAAACTTCTGATTTTCTTTTGTGTCCTTTTCATTCACAAATTGGGATATTTGCAGTGTTTGATACCCTTATTTCAGCCAGAGAACAATTTTAGATGTTTCTTCTAAAATCAGCTTCTCCCCCTAATTAGTCCTGAGCCCTTTTTTTTTTTTTTTCCATTTTTCAGAAGTATTAAAACATCAAACTGTTTCATTAGGCCAGTGAATGGTACTGCCTTTGATTAATAAAATAAAGTGAGTGTTAATGCTAATTAGGGTATTATTCACTCATTATTTGGTGACACAGCAGCAATAAAGGGTCTTACAGGACTCGTTTCAGATACAACTTGTTCCTCCCACAGATTTGTCACCAGAGCACAGGATTTCAGTTCAAGGAGCAGGAGTTTAAAGGCTCTCTAGATAAAATGAAAAAGAAATTAAATCGTTTCAAGACAAGGAACTCATGGGTTGGAAGGGCTCTTAAAGATCAGCCATTTCCACACCTCCCACTATCCCGGGTGGCTCCAACCTGGCCTTGGACACTCCCAGGGATGGAGCAGCTGCAGCTTCTCTGGGCACCCTGTGCCAGGGCCTGCCCACCCTCACAGGGAACAATTCCTTCCCAATATCCCAAGCCTGCCCTCCTTGAATTCCTAACTCACCCCTAATCTAAACCCCGCTCCAATTCCCTTTGGATGAACCAAAATGACATTTAAAAATGCCAGATCCTGAGTTTTAACCACAATGGTGGTGACCCCTGCACTTTGCCAGCACGGCACTAACTTTGGAAGTACTATCCCATCCAACTGGTCCCTGGTCTCCCACGTCCCTTCCCTCTCCCTCAGGCACTGGGGCCCTCTCTCCCTACCCAGGGTGACAGCTCCAGCCCAGGCACAAGCTGTATTTTTCTTTCCCACTCCCAAAGCCTGTCTGTGGTGGTCGGTGAATACAAATCAAGGCAGGAGTGTTAATATTCTCATTACATTTAAATCTAACAGGCTTTTTTAATATTCAGAATCAAAGGCACTTCACCATCAGTACATTTTTTCATATATAGTTTTTTTAAACACAGCCCTGCATCTCCTTCCACCCTTCCTCCTCCTCCTCTAATATATATATTTTTAAAACCTATTTATTTTTATTTTTTTTCATGCTAAGCCAGGCTAAACCACCAGGGAAGGGCCATGCCTATAAACAGATGCCACTCACAGAGGGTCTGGGAGGCCTTCACATCATTAGATGATGGTGAACTTTGAACTTGTGATTTGGAGGCAGCGTTTGGGGGAGAGGAGGAGGAGGAGGAGGCAGGATGAGGCCGGGATGGAGGGAGCCTGACGGGGCCTCTCTGGTGAATTGCTGCTCTCCCCAGCACAGGAACGCTCAGGACTTCAAATCGGCTCCAGTCACTTTGAAGCTCCTCTCTCTTAATCTCTCTCTCTCCCTTTCTCTCCCTCTCTCCGTCTTTTTCCCCTCTTGCATCTATGAATCATTCATGGCTCTTTTTTTTTTTTTTTTCCCCCTCAGAGGTTCCTTTAGGAAAAAAAAAGGAAAGAGACGAAAAAAAAAAAAAAAAAAAGGAGAAAAAAAATAACACACAAAGCCCTGCCTGTGTTTATGTTCTTATTGCTCTGTGTAGTTTATTATCTCCAGTGTTGAACAAATTACTTACACGGCGCTGCCGAGGCGTTCCCAGCCCTCGGATGGGGCTGCTGGGCTTGTTTCAAATGTTAATGTTCAGAGGGGCTCCACGTTCCATGGAAATGAGGGAAGAGCATTTGCACGGAGCATGGAAGGAGCCTGGACCCAGGAAAAGGAGGATTTGGACACGGGTTTGGCAAAGCTGAGGGTCCAGTGACTCCCCACAGTCGGGTGGGAGATGGGATTTAGGGCTTATCGTGGAATCACAGGGTTGTTTAGGTTGGAAAAGGCCACCAAGATCATGGAGTCACTGCCAAGGCCACACTAATCCATGTGTCACATCCACGTGGATTTTCAGACATGGTGATTTCACCCTGGACAGTCCTTTCCATGAAGGAACTTTCCCAATATCCAACCTAAACCTCCCCTGGCACAACCTGAGGCTATTTTCCCTTGTCCTGCATAAGTAGCTCCAGGAAGGGTTTGACAGCCTTGGGGGAACTTCTTGTGTGTCAGGGCAAACCCTCAAACCATGCAACATCCTGTCCTGAGAATGGGATATTTGGACTTCCAGGACCCATTTAAGCTCCCAGACAAACCCAGGAAGGGGTTGAACCCACGTTCAACGTTTGGAGTTACACCCACATTCACATTTGGTCTTTGCTGACAAGGATGGCTGAACCTGTGGATTCCTGGTCTGGGTCACCCCAAATGCTGCTTGGACCTTGTCTTGGACAGCCAGCAGGACAAGGCTCCACACACCCACTGCTTCCTTCTGATGCCAAGGGGAGCTCTTGGGCTGAGGTTGGGCTCAAACAGAAAGGAAAGGAGACAAAGCAGAGGCCACGTGCACGTGGACAGTCACTAGGAGGGATGGAGACCCTGTGTTTCCACAGGAGGAGGAAGGATCAGATCGAGGAGAGTGACAAAATGTGGCTGTGTGGGCAGTGGCGTCACTACAGCAGCTGGGGAGCCTTAAGGGACAGCAGGAATTTCCAGAGTGATCCCTTGGCTCATCACCACCCTACAAGATGCAGTCAAACCCCCAGGTTTTGTTTCCCATCTCCTCTCTCTTGTAAGTCTAATCCTGGATGTCTCTCATTCAACACCAGGTTTGACTCCTAGGGCACATCTCAGGTCTTCAAAGGACACCCCCAATGTCTCATTTGGAAGTTGTGAGAACAGCCATGAAGGTGAATATAGAATCATGAAATGGTTTGGGTTGGAATGGACCTTTAAGATCATTTTGTTCCATGGGCAGGGACACCTCCCACTGTCCCAGGTTGCTCCAGCCTGGCCTTGGACACTCCCAGGGATGGGGCAGCCACAGCTTCTCTGGGCACCCTGTGCCAGGGCCTCCCCACCCTCACAGGAACAATTCCTTCCCAATATTATATGGGTGGCTCGACTCCCCCCAGCTGTTTTTTGGGATGGGAAGAACTGGGTGCTGCCCCTCCATCCCCAAGAAGTCAGGAATTAGGGGCTATGCTGCATTTGGAAGGATATTCCACAAGGTGACCCAGCTTTCCATAGCTCCTGAGCAGACTGATGGGGGGTTAATGCCACTGGAAGGGGTTGGAAATGCAGGGAGTTTTACAACACTCCTTTCCCCCCGACACCTGGACTTGGCAGCAATTAGGTCCTGATGCACTTAAGCATCCAGCAAACTTTGGGATTTCAGGCTCAGAAGCTCAGGAAGCCTCGTAGATATTTGCTTAATGATGTCTCTGAAGTGGGAGAAGAGCATTTGCTGCCACCATGTGCCTCCCAGTCACTCTGAGGATCCCAAAGGGCTCCTTGGTGCAATCCCATTTCTAGACTAAAGCCTGGTCTAGGGTTTAAGTGGTTTATCCATCCTGACACAGGGAATCCCTGGATGGGCTGAGGCTTGGACCTGCATGCCCTGCTCTGAGCACACCTCGGGGTCATATTTCTGGATCACATCCTGGGAGATGCCAGAAGCAGCCGTACATTTGTACATGAAGGAATCTTCCAGCCCTCCTGCAAATCCAAAGGCTGGAGCTTTGGATGTGATCACAGCCCAAGCAGGGACTCCTGTGTTCCCACTCTGTGCCCAGACATCAACAGCAAAAACTTCCTCCAGTGAGAAGAGCCAGCCCCTACCCCGAGCTTTTATTAGATGAGATATATGACCTATTTAATATGTAAAAAATAAACAGCTTTGGTATTAATAATAAATATTTAGGGCTCATTCCAGCTGTTCTTGTGGAGCTCTGTGATATCCTGATTACCACTGCTTTTAGTTCCTAGGAAAATGTTTCTACTGATGCAATGCTTTGTACATCCCCTGGGTCTTAATCATCATCATCATCACCATTATTATCATTATTTTTACACATAACTTAATAAATTTTTCAAGAAGTTTAGGGCAATCAGTGTTACTAGGAAACATTTTAAGCCCGTCCACCTCATCTTCCAGGTATGCTGTGGATTTTTTCTCCATTTCTAAATGATTTAAACTTGCTTGAAGATGCTACACCTACATCTCACCATGGAACTCCCAGGTCTCCGGGAGCAGGAAGACTCCTACAGCCCGAGGAGCTTCACTCCAGAGGTTTAATCCCAGCTTCTGAAGGGAAAGCTCTGCTGCCCCTGGCCATCTGCTCTGGCTGCTGGACAGGAGAGAGGGTGGGAGGAAAAAAGGGAAGGAAAGAGGGAGGGAGATTTGAAGAAAAGATATTGGGGTTCTAGGTCTGAATTCCAGTGCTGTCAATGCTGGGGAGTCACCACCTTTCCCAGCCCTTTGTGCCTCCGTCACTTGAACCTAAAAGGGAATTTTGGAACAATGGGAGCTTGGGTCCTGTTTGAGCAGGCACTAAATTAAGAAAAAGCAATTTCCTTAGAGTTACCTCTCTCCAAGAGAGCCAGGAACAGCCTTCCACGGCTTTTTTTGGGGGGAGAACACGAGATTCCCTGGGTCTTATTTCACGGAAGAAAATGAAATGAGCTTTTGGGATGTGGAGGGGTGTGGCTGCACACTGTGAGGTAGGAACTGGACTTTGGAATTTTGGCTGTGGCTGTGGGGAAAAAGGGGCAAGGTGCTGCCCCGGGCCCACCAGACTTTAGGGAAGGCTCCTAAAACTTCCCTGCTGTGTGCATCGAGCCGGGAAAAACATGAAGGGCACATGGAAAAGCATCACATCTTCCAGGCTGTTGGTTTCTGACTTTCAGCCCCCAGCCTGACCGGTTCACTCCAGAGCAGCCTAATCCACCCTGAGCCTCTGATCTTCAGCTGACCAGTCTGGGGAGAATTCTTCTGCCCAGCCCTAAAGCTCAGCCTAATGGGCCATCTGTCCCCCTCCGGGGACTGCTGGAGTGCTGGGATCTCCTTCGGGCCTCGGGAAGGAGAGCAGCATCCCAGGGATCGCAGGCTGCCGGGCAGGATCCAACCCCCTCTCCTTATTTGCAGCCAGGCACGAGTTTAGGTCAAGGTTAAAAACAGGTTTTGCAGATTAATCTTCAAGTGCAGGAAGGCTCTGTGAGTGTCCTCTGGCTTCCAGAAGCCAAAGGTTGGTGCCAGATCCCACAAACAGCCGGCAGCTCTGGGGGTCCGGGGCTCTGGCATCAGCTGGACGAGGAGGAGGAGCCACCACCAGGATTTTTCCCTGCCACAAACCTGCAGCGTTCAGTTACGTTTATTTTTAGGTAGAACCAGACCAGACTGGTAGATTTTTTTTTTGGCAATTTGGTAACACCCCCCCCCAGAAACAACCCAAGGAAATAGGCTGAAAGGAGCTTTTATGTCTAATGGGGGAACAGCATTGGTTTAGACCAAACCTGAACTCTACATCCCAGTTTGCTGAACTTCCAGGCAAATAACACTCAGCTCACCAGCCCTTTTCCCAAGAAATTAATTTCTGCCCTTCGTGCTTCAGCTTCCCCACCAATCCAGCAGAGATTTCCCCCCTGGAGTCTCCTTTTGCTCTGAGATCTTCAGAAACACCCCGGGAGGCTCTCACTGCAAGTTTTCAGTTGTGCTCTGTGTGGCTCTGGGTCAGCAGGTCTGTCCTGCCCAGGAGGATGGACATCACTGTGGTCAGGACATCACCCTGGGCTGGGCATCACCTTGGGCTGGACATCAGCTTGGGCTGGATATCACCTTGGGCTGGGCGTGGTGTCCAGCCTTGCTCATCCCCTTCACCTTGTTGATGGCCAGGCTGGAATATCGGCTTTATTCCCTAAAGTGTTCCAGGAGCAGAGAGCTGGGGAGGTGTGGAAAGGATGGGAGGGAAGGCAGATGGTGTGGCCAAGACATGAGGGCAGAGGGTCCTCTGTTCACTCAGGCCACTTTTGTCCCTGTTAGGCAGCTCTGCTGAGCATCACCCACCCCTCGAGGAGCCCTTGGATGCATCCATCTCTTCCAGAGCACACTCTGCTTGGACAAGGGGACAATTTTTCTCAATCCTTGTGTTTCAAATCTGCATCTGTGTGACCAGTGCAGGTGAGACAAAACACTTCTGGAGCAGGAGAAACTCTGGTCCTCTCCCTCTATCCAGGGCTCTCTCCTTCCCTCCCTCTCCCCACCAGCTTTCAATTATTTAATTTCCCCTTCCCCCTCCCAGCATCTGAAAGCTGAGAGCGCCTTAAATACAAATCACCTCCCAATCATTACGTGCAGGACCTTTCGGCCCCGTTCAGAGCAACGGGCCCCGAGTAATGAGCTCTGCTGAGAGTTTGCTGGATTCCACATACAACAGATGTAAAATATGGGGCTGGAGAAGGGGGAAGAAACGGGGAAGGGAGCTGGATCCAGCTGGGGAGGCGAAATATTCTCCACTCACCTTTTCCTCCACCTGCAGAGGAGGTCCAGGTCCTGCGCCTCTGCCATTGCTCTCCTGAGCTGGGTGCAGGCAGACAAACAGGCAGGATACAGCTGGAAATTTAAGCCTTGAGCCCTCAGGTGCTCAAGCAGCCTCCCAAAGATGGGGAGCTCACCCTGGACCTCACTCTCAGCAGACCATGGGCAAACCCTCATTCCCAAGAATTGTCCTCTCCTTCCTTCAGTCAACTCCACCCCTTGAAAGGACTGTCATGGCCCCCCCCCTCCCCGATGTCTGGGTGCCTCTCCCATGTTTCATCCCCGGTCTTTGGTGCAGAATCAGGTGTTTTGGATGATTCTCACGTTCCATCCTGCCTTCCCCAGTGGCACTGAGCCCACCTTGATCTGCACTTTTCAGGTGGATGCTACTCCACACCGTGGCCTGGGGGGTCACCCAGGCCAGGCTTAGGATGTACAGACTCAGGTCCTGAAGGCATCAGGTGATGCCTGGGGTGGCCTCAGCCTCTAGGTGCCTTGAGGGAGCAGCGCTGGAAAGTCAACATGGATCTCTCTGCCACGAAAGCAGGGTGCCCTCAGCTCCTGGGGGCTCCCAGGACACCGGCAGCACCAGATGAATATCTCTGCTGGCCCTTCTCCTCTTAGCAGCCATAGCTAGGAAGATGTTTAGCTCTCTCTAAGGTCTCTCCTATTCCCTGGAACCACCACCTGCTCCAGCACATGCCCACACACAGACCAACACACCCTCCAGCCTGTCAAGCAGGACTCGTGGGAGAGCCAGATTCCAGCCCCTGGGAGAGCCAGACCTGGCCAGGACTCCCCTGCCCCTCCCTCCCTGCCTGGGGAAAGGTGGGGATGGAGGGGATGGGGCAGGGAGAAAACGAGAGCAAACCCTTTTGCTGCAGACTTCAAAGTCACCGTCAGCAGGAGCCTTCGGAACAGTTTAAGTACAAAATGAATTGTTTTAATATTTAATCAGTCTATAATAGGCCCGGGGATCCCAGTGGAGATGGTTTGCAGCTGAAAGGATGTCCAAACTGAGTATCCCCCCTCCAGAAGGGACACTGGTCCTGCAGGAGCCCCTGGCCCCGAGACACATGTAGGGACAATCTCCTCTCCACTGGCTCCCCTTGATGTGGCCCAACATCAGGGACCAGCTCCCACCCTCCCACTCACCTGCCAGGTGCTGTGGGCTCTGAGAGCAACAACCATCAATCCCCATCCTACAGGACAATGATTTAATTCTCTGATGAGCTCAGAATAAATTCCAGCTGCTCCCCTCCCAGTGCATAATGCTCTTCCAGAAGGCTGGTGCACCCAGCCACGTAAAGGGCACAGTCCCAAATGCTGGCATTACCCGGGGTGGGAAGAAGCCCTTGGCCATTGGGAGGGTTCTTGGATATGCAGGAATACAAACTCCAACACCACGGCTCTGCTCCACAGGTTGGGAGCCTGGAGCTCCAAAGCCACTTCCCCACAATCCTTGGGAAGGTCTGAGCCCAAAGCCCACACATACCTTGGAGCTGGGTGATGATTTTATGCTAAAAAGGGTTGGTTTTTATTAGACATGAGAAAGAGGGTTTTTTATGATGAGGGTGGGCAGGCCCTGGCACAGGTTGCTCAGAGAAGCTGCATCTGCCTCATCCCTGGGAGTGTCCAAGGCCAGGTTGGACGGGGCTTGGAGCACCCTGGGATAGTGGGAGGTGCCCCTGCCCATGGCAGGGGGTGAGACTGGATGAGCTTTAAGGTCCCTTCCAACCCAACCCATTCCAGGACTCCATGATGTCAAGGCTCCTGGGTTGTTGGGAGGAGGAAAGGAGCCCTCGCTGTGACAGCCCAAGGCTTTCCTGGTCCTTTCCTGGGCACAGGGCAGGTTATCCCCCTACACCAGCAGAGGGGATCCCTGGGGCTCTGCCAGAGGACAATCAGGGAGCACCCACAGTGGGAGCAGCAGCAGCAGCGCCCAGAGATGCCAGTGCAGCTCCACAACCCCATGCACAGAGGATTTACCCCCAGAAGGGCCCAAATCTGCAGCAGAAACAACCAATCCCTGCACTTCCCCAGCATTTGCAAGGACACATCTACCCCCAAAAAACACCTTCCCCGGGATGGGGTGTCCCCTCTCATTTGCTACTTTTGGGGGGAATCCCCAGAGTTTCCCCCTGTGGGACAGCCTGGCTCGGCCCAGCCATTCAGGAGGATGTTATCAGAAGGATCCTGGGGAAAAATAAATAAGCTTAAAACCATTATCAATCAGGGCTGTGCTTCCATTAGTTGCCCAGAGAATCCTCTGCCCAGAAGCTGCCTGAGCCTCCCAGGTTTCGAGTTACTGCAGTTTAGCTCTCAGGAACCCACTGGATGCAATAAATAACTCGGTGGGTCCCGCGTGGTGGAACCGGGACCATTAAACATTCCGAGTTATTTTTACAGCGATTCTTAGAGGAAAGAGGAGGGGGAAGGAAATAAAATATCGAAACCCTCCCCTACTGGCAGAGGAGGAGAGGAGCGAGGTCTTCAATCACCTTCCTACCAGCACCATCTTCTGGCCAACACCAGCCCTTTGCCTGGAGGCTGGAATCGGCTGGGATCACGGAATCACAAGAACGTCGGGGTTGGAAAAGACCTTTATTATCATTGAGTCCAACCCAGCACTGCCAAGGCCACCTCTAACCCGTGTCCCCTGGTGCCACGCTGTTAAATCCCTCCAGGGATGGGGACTCCACCACTGCCCTGGGCTGAACAACTCTTTCCAGGAAGAAATTTTTCCTAATATCCAACCTGAATCTCCCCTGGAACAGCTTGAGGCTGTTTCCTCTTGTCCTGCCCCTTATTCCCTGGGAGCAGAGCCCGACCCCCTCCAACTCCCCTCTCCTGTCAGGGAGTTGGAGAGAATTCCAGGTTCCTCCTGAGCCTCCTTTTTTCCAGGATGAGCCTCCCCAGCTCCCCCAGCAGCTCCTTGTGCTCCAGCCCCTTCCCCAGCTCCAGTCCCTACCCTTGGAGCACAGGAGCTCCTCAGGCTGGAAGAGCTGTGTTGGATCCCAGTGTTTTGGTAGCACACAGGATCTCAGACCTTCTCAGCCAGGTGCCCACCAGTGCCCCTGGAAAAGGCCCAGAAGCACCCAGGGATCATTTCTGGGTTCAGAAACACAAAGTCAAGTCTTGTTTCCCCCCTACATCATTTTTCCCTTCAGGAAATCCATTCCTGGCCAGCCCAAAAATAACTACCTGAGCGAGGTGATGACCAAGGCAGCCCAGCCAGGGCCAAAACAAGCAGCACTTGTCCCAAAATAGCTCCAGCAGCATCCTGCTTTCCGAGGGGGAGCATCCACCATCCCTCCAGTTCCCACCACACAATCACCGAGGGGCTCTTCCAGCTCCATGGGAAAGGGAGAGGAACACATTCCCATGTGCTCCACTTCGGCTTGGCACCCCTGGCACTGCAGTGGGTCCCTCGGGGACCCCTTCAGCCCCTGCCCACCCCCCAGGCCTGCTGTCCTCCAGCTGCAGCTTGGCTCTACAAGGCACCATCCGCGCCCTGCCAAGGACTCGGGCACCGGAGGGCTTTGCCACCTCCTTGGTGGCTCCTCAGCAGAGGTGCCCCAGGTGGTGCAGATGGCACAGGGAACCACAGCAGCCACAGGAACCAGTGTCAGCTCCTCACCCCCTGCCTGAACCTACCAGCTCTGACACTTCAGAGCAGCAGCCACTGGCGGGGGAGATGATTCCAAGCTGCCCCCCACACACACAGAGGACCCAAAGATGTTGTCACTCCTGGTCCAGGCTGCCACAAGTGCCAGGGAATCCCATAGACACTCAATAACGGGTGGGTCCCAGGGATATTTCCCATCCCTGGTGGATATGGATACACCACCTCCATGGCCAGGGCTGTATCCAAGCTGCACGTTGAGACCCTCATGGAATCCCACCAGCTCCCAAAATCCTCTCTGCAATTGTTTGAATGCTGCTGCTTGACCTGGATCAAAACCAGGCCAAAGACCATTTTACCAGTGTAACAGCTCAAAAGGTTGTTCTTCCAGCACCCAGAAATGTTCATTAGCCCCACAACTGGCCCAGGGGTTCCCCAGGTCCAGTTAAAGGTGTCCCTGCTCATGGCAGGGGGATTGAAACAAGATGATCTTTAAGGTCCCTCCCAAGCCAAACCATTCTGGGATTTGGCAGAACAGACTCAGAGAGAACTTGCAGTTCTGGACCACAGAGAAGACCAGGGATTCATCTCAGCATCTCCAAAATTTGGGAGTCTAATAACAAAGGTAGTTCATACCCAAAAGCTTCAGTTTAGCTCTGCTTTTCCTGGGAACACAAACACTGGGATCCCTCAGTTTGTTCGTGGCAGGGGCCAGGACTGGGACTGGCTGTTCCCTTTGGAGCCCCTGGCAGCACCTGCTCTGGCTTTGGGACAGAACCTGCAGCGTTTCTCTCCCTGCAGCCTCTGTCATGCCTGGCCCTGGTCTGGAGTCCATAGAACTCTCTCTGCACTCCATTGGAAATGAATGAAGGGATGCGATTCATCTCACCTGAGACTGCAGGGAACAGGGAACAAACTGCACTCAGGACTTGGATGTCTCACCTTGATGGCAGTACAAAGAAAGGGAGGAATTCTTCCTTGGGAGGGTGGGCAGGCCCTGGCACAGGGTGCCCAGAGAAGCTGTGGCTGCCCCATCCCTGGGAGTGTCCAAGGCCAGGCTGGAGTAACCTGGGATAGTGGGAGGTGTCCCTGCCCAAAGCAGGGGGTGGCATTGGATGGGCTTTGAGGTCCCTTTGAACTCAAACCATCCTATCATTCTAAGAAAAATTTCACATTTTCTAATAGAAAGGAAAACATGGGCAGAAATTCACACTGTGGTGTGATTGTCCCATGTCTGGGATGGACCCCACTCCCACCTCCCTGTAGAAACTCCTGCAGTCCCTTCATCCCCTTGCCACCACCTCAGGCAGTTGTCCCTGGGAGTCACTTCCTCATTGTTCAGTAGCAACACCACCAACATTTCCAACAAGGGAGAGAAGGAGAAAGGCAGAAGGAGATGTTGCCCCCCCCACTCCTCACACACCCCGTGGGCTCAGTCCAACACACACAGCCCCCGGGGCTCAGAGCCAGCAGCCAACAACCCCATCTCTCTCCACACGGACAGGCAGGATGTGAGCAAAGCCTTGGACACGAGTTAAATGTCCTGCAGAGCGAATTCCAAGAAGTCCTTTCTTCTCCACAGTTCAGTGACACATCAAAGCCCAGATAAGCCTCCCAGACCACTGCACTTTCCAGGAGGGCTTGGGGTGACTTTATCGCACTCTGGTTCTGCCTCCTGCATTTCTCTGGCTTCTGCTCCTGCTCATCCTCTCCCAGATTTCACCCCAGTGTTTCCATGGTTGACCAGGTGCTCCTAGAAATCAAGGTGTTTGACATTCCCACTGTGTCTGTGCTCCTTGTCCATGCTTGGCACAAGTGATCTGTCTCGGGCTGGGACACCAGGAAGAAACGAGCAATTCCTGTAAGAAAAACCATAAGGAGGCTGACTGGTCCAAGTGTGGGGGCTGAGCTCTCTCACAGGTGATGGAACTGTCACCCCTCAGAGACACATCCAGGTCCTACCGAGCAATGGCAGCTCCAACCAACTCTGTTGGAAGTTTGTGCCATAGACTCATGGAATGGTTTGGGTTGGAAGGGACCTTAAAGCTCATTCAGTTCCATCCCCTGCCTAGGCAGGGACACCTCCCGCTATCCCAGGTGGCTCCAACCTGGCCTTGGACACTTCCAGGGTTGTGACAGCCACAGCTTCTCTGCCAAACCTGTGCCTGGCACCCTCACAGAGAGTGATTTCTTCTCAATATCCCATCCAACCCTGACCTCCTTCAGCTTAAGGCTTCAGCTTGTCCTTCAGATTTTCCTATCTCTCCATGCTCTCTGGACCTGAAATCAAGGGAACAACCCTTGCTTTCACCTGCAAGCAGCAACACTTGAGGTAAGAAGGAAAACAGAAGCTGAACCAGCAAAAGGAACAGGTCAAGTTTTTGCTCCAGTAACTGGAAGAATTCCATACAGGACAATACCAAATATGTGGAGTGATAGCTCCAGGTGTTGGCCCTGCTTGGGCACGGAGGCTGGACCAACCTGAACCATCCTGAGGGAGCTGCCAGGAGGGTCATGCCTGTGGATGCAGGGGCAGCTCTCCAGGTCTCTGCCCTCCCTGGACCATCCCTGTGACCCTCACAGTACCCTGGCCCTTTCCATGGCCAGTTGGAGTCTTGCCTGTTCCAGTGGCAGCCTGGTGCCAGCTCTCTCCTGAGGAGCCACATTGCTCCCATCCCAGCACTGGGCAGACTCCCTGCATCCAGCACTGTGGAGCCACCCCAATACTGCCCTCCTCCTCTCCTGAGTGGGAATCATGCAGGGGTTTGAGCCTGGCAATGCTGCAGGCATCTCCTTTAACCCTGGGAGCTGCTGGCAAAAGGGGTTCCAGGGCACAGAGGTTCTTTCTTAGCCTCTCCGTGCTCAGGGCAGCAGGTTAATTAGGCAGCAGGGTAATGAGAAGTCATTAAAACTGCCTGCACTGTGCTGTCAGCCTAACAAGGGCAGACCAAGAAGGTTAAAGCCGGGATTCTCATTTTCCCATTGCCTTCAATTAACCTTTCTGTGTTTTTGCAACACTCCAGGCCCCAGAGATGGGTTGTGGTTCCTCTCGAGGGCTGTTAATTAGCAGAACACAGAAACAAACTTTTCTTTTAAGTGACCGACAGGAGCCTTTTTGTTTTCAGCTTAAAATAAACAGGCGGGACCCAGCGGAGCCTTTGGGCAGTGCCACTGTCCCATCCAACTTCGGGGAGGGAGAGGGGGCCCCTGGGGTTTGTCTGGAGTTGTTATTCTGCTCTTGCAGAGTGGCAAGAGCTGGGGGCTCCTCTCAGCCCCCAGCAGTGAGATCCCCTCTCTGTGGCACTGCTGTGTCAGGCACAGCTGGGACAGTGTCCCCAAAAACTGCAGGGGAGGGGGATGTTGGTCAGTCCAACTTGGAGAGTCTGTGGGGTGTCCACAGCGAAATTCAGGGCCAATTCAGAGCCCCCCTTAATGAGCAAGCACAGTGAGGGTCTCAGATTAGTGACCTAAAAATAGGTGATGCATATGATAAATGTATCCATGGAATATACAGGGATAGCAGGCACATCCCAGGGGGTCATGTCATGAAAACTTTGACTAATCCATCACCTGAGGAGGACTCTTGGTCGGCATTAACTCCACGCCCAGGCCTGGGATGACAGGTTGGTCACACCAGACTGCACAGGATTGGGAACAAGCCCCTGGCTGCAGGATTGGCTCATGTTGGATTTTGCCCAACCTTCAGCAGGGAACATCTCCCTCTGGGCTCTCCAAGGACTCCATCAATCTAAGTCTGGCTGCACCCTGCTGTAGGAAAAACTTGGGATACAAAGGCTTGGGAAGCAGTTGGATGCAGCCTCAGGATGCTGGGATGTGCTCAGCCCGTTGGGTGGGAAGAAGAAGATGGACAATCCCAGCCAGTGGGTCCAGCAGAGCTGGTGGTGGGTGGGGACAAGGTGATGGACTTGGTGTTTTTGGGATTCCTTGGTACATAAAATTTCTTCCAGGTGAGGAAGAACAGAGGAGAGATCGATGGTGAAGGACACAGAGGAGAGTTTGGAAAGGTCCAGGTACTTTTCTTAGCATGATAACGTTCCTGGCTCAGTGCAGGAAGTGTTTTCTCCTACAGCTTTTTATCAGAGCACCTTGTTCCACCTGACCTTCACTTCTCCTCCTTTCTGTTGGTGTTCTTTCCTTCCCTAATCTTTCCCTGATCCACTTTCAGATGGGTGGTGAGGCTCCCATGACATCCCAGCTCCCTGAGCCAGGTGCTTCCAGAGGCTGCCAGCAGAGCACACGGGGCTGTCCCACTGCTGGCAGAGGGAGTGTTCTCTGCCAGGGGGAAGCATTGGTGGAAAGACATCCCAGCACAAAGGAACCTCCCAGTGGGTGGCATCCTTGCCCGTGGTGGTGGGGATGGGACTGGATGATCTTTAAGGTCCCTTCCAGCCCAAACCATTCCATGTTAACGTTCAGCAGCTGCACAGAAAACATCAACTCCTGCCTGTATGCTGCTTTCCCATCTTAAATCCCAAAGGATTTTGTCACCTGTGAGTGACAAGTGAGAAGTGTCCACAAAAAAAAATCCTTCTCCTCATCAGTCCATAGGAGCAAGAATGACGCTGTGCATCTCCTGTGTGCAGGATCCCACAAAGCTCCCCAGAAACCATCATCTTGTAACCCTAAAATGGGATCCTGGGGGCATTTTAAACACAAAACCCTCTAAAGGAGAACCCCTTTTCCATTCCCTCTTTCCCTCTTCCTTGTGAGAGCTAATGGAGCAGGCAGACGCTTCCCAACACACTGTCCTTATGTCCACTATCCAGATGGATTTGCCATGGTGGTGGCAGTGCCTTGTCACATGTGCTGCTTGTGACCCAGCAGGACGTGCAGCCCCCACAGAGGGCCAGTGTGTGCTCACACAGAGACCCCTTTGAGCCCCTCACATGAAACCAGTCAGCCTGAGCACGTGGCACTGCTTTTGTCCCCAGGCCATCCTCGGTTGATAAGGCAACTCCTCTTTTTTAAAAGTTTTTTTCCTCCCCCCATCAGTATCTCCCCAGCTCCAGCAGGATGAAAACCTCTTCTGAGCTCTCCTTTAGGGCCGTGTCTCCTGACTCCCCCTGGAATTTTCATGGTGCCTCCCCCAGCACATCCCCTCCAGCACAGCATCATGGAATTTCCTGAGTCGGGAGGGACCCACCAAGATCATCCAGTCCCCTTCCTGGCCCTGCACAAACACCCCAAAAATCCCTCCCTGTCCCTGAGAGGAGCATCCCACCCCTCCTGCAGCTCTGGCAGCCTTGGGGCTGTGCCCACTGCCCTGGGGAGCCTGGGCAGTGCCCAACCACCCTCTGGGCAAAGAAGACCCTGGCCTGAGATCCACCCTGACCCTGCCCTGACACAACTCCAGCCCATTCCCTGGGTGCTGTCCCTGCTCCCACAGAGCAGAGCTGGAGCTGCCCCTCCTGGGGAAACTGCAGACCCTGATAAGGTCCAGCCTCAGTGTCCTCCTCTCCAGGCTCAACAAACCAAGTGCCTTCAGCTCTCATGGCCCCTCCAGACCCTTCCCCATCCTCATGTCCCTTTGGATGCTCCCAAACAGCTTTGTGAAGGCAGCACAGAGGATTTGCCCATTCCGGTTGGAATAACCACTAACCAACATAAGTGGGACACACGGGATAGCTGGGGGGGGAGCTGGGAAGTTGGAGGAATTCACTCCAGGAATGGAACTGAGCACTGGTGTATGCATGAGGATGACCCTGGGGCATTGGAATGGGATGTTTACAGCTGTGGGTGGGTGGTTTCTGAACTGACAGCTCAGAGCACATGAACTAAAGGGTTTTCCCACCTATCCTTTCAGGATTGCCTTGCAGCAGGAAGGGAATTCCAGATGGGCATGGGAGGGTCCATGCCAACTCTCTTCTTCCTCAAACTGTTTTGGGGTCACTGATCTCAGACACCCAGAGAGCACTGTCCCACGCTATGGTGTGGGCTGCCCTCACCATTACCCAGAGACATCCCATTCGCCTGATCCCAAGGCTCCTAAAGCACTTCCATCTACCTGCCTCTGTGAGGTGGCTGGAACTGGCAGAGCACTGAACCCATCTGGTGTCATCCCAAGCCTCCTCCATACCCCTGCTGGAGGTGCCACACGCTGCACAACCCACAATAAAAGGGTCAGATCCTCTTCGGGCAGGGGAGACTTCCAGGGATTCCTCAATTTTCTTTGATGGCATCCATGAACCTGTTTTTTTTTTTTCTAGCAGGGCCCAGGCTCCAGGGGTGAATTTGAAGCCAGGACCTGCTGGAACAGCCCAGTTGGAAGTCTGCCACCACTGTATTGAGCTGTGGTTATTCATGGAGCATCCCTAGGCTGGCCACTGAGTTATGGAAATGATGAACCATTGGAAAATCCCAAAGTGAGGCAGTTTTGGGCTCCTCACTGTATCCCTGTTTTTCCCCAGGGACAACCAGAGCCCGGACTATGGGAAGTGTCCTCCCTCAGATGTCAGGGAGGTAATACCCACTTGTGTTTTCCTCTGTCTTCCCTTACTCCCAGTGCATTTTTCCACTGCCTATGAGGCATTTTCCACTTTCCTCTTCCCAACTCCATCGCTGGTGAGCAGCCAACTGACTGTTGGTCTGCAGGGACAGGGATTTATGGGGAATCACATCAGTCCTGCTCTCCCTATATCACTGAAGAGTCTAAATTACACATTGTTTACCCAACCCATGTCCCAGGAATGTTCCCTCATTCCTGTTTCCTGGAAAGGTCAATGGTACTTGAAGATGACCAAGCCCTTGTTGATGGCTCTTGGAGAAGGGACCATTAATCTCTACATCATTATCTACAATTATTTCAGGAGCAATAACCCCTTTGTCCAAACTTTTCTCAGCAGCTTGTTAAGCAGAATGACGGAATGGAAGGTGGGAGAGACTGGGAAAGGATCCAGAGAAGTTACCGCTGAGCTCTGGGAGCTGTGGCTGCTGATGCTCCTGCACTGGCACCATCCTGCCAAAGCCACTGAGGATTCCCACCAGTCCTTCTCCAGTTCCCAGGTTGGAAGGACCACAGGAGGATCTGATGATCTCCTCAGGTTCTTTGTGGGTTTCACATGAAGAGGTTGGATCTACCCCTGTACCAACAGTGCTCGGATTTCCTCCAGTTTAAGTGACTTTTAATCCCCTAGGAGGTTTGTTCCTGAAGTCAAAATGTTCACAGTTCTTGGGCTGAACTATTTAAATTACATAGATCCCCAAAATAGATAATAAACAGCATCCAGACATTGAAAAACCCCAACCCACCTGATGCTGGCCATGGTGCTGGTTGAGATCTTTTCCAACCTTAACGACTCTGTGGTTCTCTGAGTTTAGGTCCTCATTCCAAGGTCAGGATGAACATCCCCCCACCTCAACACCTTTGGAACACAAGAGATGTCCACAGTTTCTGTGGCTTCCTTAAAGGCTCCCACAGGGGGCACAGTGACCCCAAACTCTGAAGCTTTGCCACCGGGGCCACCTGGAGACACCAAGAGGCTCCTGCTCTTGGCAAGCCCCAAACTTATCTGATGTCAAGCAGGAACTTACAGACAAACACATGACACTGGGACAGAACATCCAAGCTCCAAAGAGCAGCAGCTGCCCAGTGTCCTGTTCTGCTGTCAGGGAGCTCCCTGTGCCTTGGAATTTGGGGCTGCAAACACCCCCTCCCCTTCCCAACAACTTGACTTCACTTGGCCCCAGCTGATAAGAAAGTTATGAGCAAAAAAACTTCAAGTGCAGGGTCAGCGCGGGCTCGTGGGAACAGGCGGGAGGGATGTGCCTCGCCGGCTCTTTCCAAGGACAGGAAGAGCCCCGGCATTCCTGTGCCTGTTCCTCCGCTCACCCACCCCGGCTGGTGGGAAGGCTTGAGCTGCACATGCAACTGCTCAAATAATCGCTATTTTCTTGCTCTTTGCATAAGGGAATATCAGCGGTTTGGTGGGACCCAGCCTGGAATTGCTGGAGGTTTTGTAGTGTGGGGTCCAAGGAATATTCCCCGGAATTCCTCCTGGGCTGGTACAGGTCAGGGTGGGGCTCAGGGACAGCAACAGGGGGGGGTTCATCCCAGTGCTTCAGTTTTCCCAAGCCAATGGGGCACTTCTCCTG
>VXBA01001098.1:704-19292 GCA_013399895.1 Serilophus lunatus | reverse complement strand
AAGGGAAGGGAAGGGAAGGGAAGGGAAGGGAAGGGAACAAGGAGAGGGCAGGATAGGTCTTGGCACCACATTTTGCTCTCTTTACTCTTCATTGCTACCCTGGTTGGTTGCTCCAGGGGTTAAAACTGAGGGATATGGTCCTGGAGAGGTTAAAGGGGAAGACAAAGGTCAGAGATCAGCAGCATCAGAGAGCTTGACATGAATGAAAATATTTGCTGCAGAAAAGCACCCCTGGAAAAATGCCAGAGCTGTTCTCCAGGACTCCAGACAACTCCTGCAAAAGAAGCAGGCTGAAGGGAATGCTGTCAGCAAGCTTTAAGGAATATGACTGGAAATTCAGGAACAATTATCTATTTCTCTCTTTTAAATAATTCCAGTGAAGGCGTCGGGCCGGGAGGAAGTTTCTGAGCATTCAACATCAGCATTCCCAGTGCCTCAGAACTGAACCCAAGCCTTCCCAGAGGATCTCTGAAAAAAATCACACCAAGCATTTCAGTCAGATAAAAACAGCCCTCTCAAAAGAGGAGGATTTGCCAGCTGACAACCCTAGAGAAGCATATTCCCAAAGGATTTGTTCCTGCAGGTCCCCAGCAGTCTCTTCTCCATAATGTTTTACCTGTTTGAATTCCTGAGGGAGTGTCTCTGAGTTTCCCTGTTCAGGTCCCAGAGGACACCATGATGCCTCCATGAATATCCATCCTCTCCTCCCAGACATCCCTGCTTTGCTGTATGTGTTTCCACAGCCCACTCCCTGTTTTTGGGATAACACAGACTCAGAGAATCACAGAATTTCCAGAGCTGGAAGGGACCCACCAAGATCATCCAGTCCCCTTCCTGGCCCTGCACAAACACCCCAAAAATCCCTCCCTGTCCCTGAGAGGAGCATCCCACCCCTCCTGCAGCTCTGGCAGCCTTGGGGCTGTGCCCACTGCCCTGAGGAGCCTGGGCAGTGCCCAACCCCCCTCTGGGCAAAGAAGAGCCTTGGCCTGAGATCCCCCCTGACCCTGCCCTGACACAGCTCCAGCCCATTCCCTGGGTGCTGTCCCTGCTCCCACAGAGCAGAGCTGGAGCTGCCCCTCCTGGGTCCAGCCTCGGTGTCCTCCTCTCCAGGTTCAGCAAACCAAGTGTCCTCAGCCTCTCCTCATAAGGTTTTCTCACCAAACCAGAGCACAACGGGCTCTCTGTGCGACAATTCCACGTTTATTCCTCTGCAGGTTAAACCCAGAGGCTCAGGCTCGAAGCAGCAGCAGTTATTTCCCTTTTCCCATCCTTTAAGAGCTGCTGTTGCAGAGGCTTTGCCTTGAAAGCCACCAGCATGTTCCCACAGCTGGCACTGCCATGAGGGATTGATGCCCTGAGCTGCTCCTCTCTCCAGACCACAGGGATCTGCCGGTGTCACCAGGAAGCTGTTCTTTGCTGGGACACAAATCATGGGACTCGGCTTCACTTTGGAGTTGCAGCTTTAACCAGCTAAAACCCAGCTCCCAGGGAAAGCCAGGCCCTGGGAGGACTCACTCCAAGATGAGCAGAAAGGCTGCAGATCAAGGGCCAGGAACAAATTCCATAAGCTCAGAGCTCTGGAGAACAACTTCCTATGAGCACCTCAGTCTGGGAATGCTGGACCTAAAGTCAAAGACAGTTCCAGAATGCACAAACAGCCCAAAACTTGTCATGGAATGGTTTGGGTTGGAGGGGACCTTAAAGCTCATCTCATCCACCCTGTGCCATGGACACCTTCCACTATCCCAGGTTGCTCCAAGTCCTGTCCAGCCTGGCCTTGGACAGTTCCAGGATGAAGAGTTCACAACACAGGCCTGTCTGTCTTCTCTCCAAGCATGACTGGAGACACTGAGGGAGGGAGGATGGCCATTGGTAGGATCTCATCCAGGTGCTCTCTCCAGGAATTGAGAGGATCAGGATCCCTGATTTCCAACCCAAATCCAGGCAGGAAATAATCGATCAGGCTTAAGGGGGAGAGAAGACCATGTACCATTTTCCTTCTCCACATCAGTGAGGAACAGGTGTTTTCCTGAGCTGTGGTTCCTCGGGGCTTGCCCAGCACCATCCAGCTCCCTCCTGTGTGCTTTGCATGGTCGTCATTTCAGCACCAATGCCACCAGAAAGCCAAGTTCCTTCTACTTGACACATCCTCTCTCAAACGTGGGGGCAAAACAAACCCTATGGAGCTGTTGCTTGGTTGCTGCTGGATTGGACTGTGACTTATCTCAGGAGCAGCTTCGTTCTGATCAGTTCAGTGGCTGGACAAGGTCCTGTTTCCCTGGGCTTCCCTGAGGGGACTGGAGCCACCCTTTGTCTCCAGCAGAACACAGAGGGCCCTTCATGCCCCTGTCACATGCAGGGATGTGCTGGCCCAGAATGGGCTGCAGGGGCTGGGGGCAGGGGGGCCTCGGTCCTCGACTGGTTTTGGGAAGGGAGCCCAGGAAGAGCTGCAGCCCCACAGAGGCCAAAGGGTTGCAGGAGGGTGGACATGCCATGGCTGGAGTGTTTGAGGGGCTGTTTCCTGACCTGCCTGGGGGTGTGGGGAGCAGAGGGCACAGTCAAAGGTCATGTCCTTCAAAGCCTCCAGCTGATAATGACCTTGTTTGCTGACCCAGACTGGGCCAGGCACCCATCCACGTGCAGAAATGCTTCTCTGAGGTCCAGAGTGAACCTCAGGACACAAACTTGCAAGTTGGAGACATGTCTGAGCAGTACTGACCAAAACAGTCAGTGGCCCCCAGACGAGGCCAGAGATGGGCTGGATCCATGAATCCCAGCCCACTAATCCTGGCCTTACCTGGTGTGCCCTCCCTCAGAGCCTCGTGTGAAGCTGCAGAAAAGAAAGCAAAATATCCAAGTCTAATCCCTACATGGCAATGCCACCAACAAAGTGAGAAACGTGATCCTGAAGCGGATCCCAGAAACAGCTTCCTTCCTTCCCCCCCAAAAACCCCAAACCGAACCATAGAGCGAGGGCTCCAAATAAAGTAGTTCACTTCGAAACCAGAATAGGCAAAGCAGCTCCCTCAGTACCTGTGCTGCTCCTGCCACCTGGGCTGGTTGGCCAAGGAGGTGTTGGGGACATTCCTGTCCCTGTGCTGTCACATCTCCATCTGCACAGCAGGCCTGGCCAAGACTTGGGAAGCCCCAGAGACAGGGGAAGGTGACAGATCCCTAAGATCTCTCCAGTTGGGAGTGAAAAGAGTCTGAATGAGGATTTGTTCTCTGCTCTTCCGAGTGAGGAGTTGGCTCTCATCAACAAGGGTATGAGTAAATAAAGACATAAATTTTCTCTGGCTTATCCACGGCTCTGAGTCATCAAATCTTCAAGGAACCGTGGAAATGATTCAGTGGAGAGGCACAGATAATTTGCTTTCACACAAAGGAGGAAGAAAGTTCCCAAACAACTGATGTTAATGATCTCTGCCCAATTTAAAAACCTTGACCACTGAGAAAAGCCAGGTTGGTCCAATTCCCAGTGGCTTTTTTGGCCAAATCTTGAGATGAGAGGGAATTTAGTCCAGCTATGTGTCTGTGTCTGCACAAAAAAAGGGCTGTAAAAGGGTATAAATATATTTTATTATGAACTTCTGCAGTTCTTCCATAAGTAGCAAAGATCAGAGAATCATGGAATGGTTTGGTTTGGGAGGGAGCTTAAAGCCCCTCCAGTTCCACTCCCTGCCATGGGCAAGGACACCTTCCACTGGACCAGGCTGCTCTAACCTGGCCTTGGACACTTCCAGGAGGCAAATCTCCTCACCCTGGAATCTTTGATGGCTCAGAAATGTGTTGCCACAAAGCAAATACACAAAGCCAAAGCAACTTCACTTAGCCTCAAAATAAGGACAGAACGGAGAGGTTCAGATTCCATCCCAGAGTGAAGGCATCCCAGGTGGGAGGAGATCATGTCTCCAAAGGGTCACACTGCCATCCATGATCCCGTCATTTGGCACTTTTTGCTGCCAACCCCAAATAAACCCCATTCCTGAGCAGTCAGGTTCACAGCAAGGCGGGGACTGAAACTTTCCTCTCCAAGCAGATGAGCTGAGGAGGTTGGGAAAGGTTTTGTCCACGGGGCTGGACAAATTCTCTACAGCTTCCTATGGTTTGGAGAAAGGCAGGAGGAGCCTCCTGGAAGCACTGCTTGTGATCTTGTGTTTGCAGGTGAGTGGAGAGCAGGGGGGAGGCTTTGGGTCATGATCAGGAGCTCGTAGGGGGCTGGTGTGACCAGCTCAGCCCTTGCTGTCCTGCCCTGACTCTTGAGCAACCACATGGTGCTCCTCAGGCAGCTCAGGATGCTCAGAAACCACAGCAGAACAAATCCAGAGCTGGTGTGCGAGAAGACACTGGTGCAGCTTGTAAATGGGAGCCTCAAACCTGTTCCCAGGCTGAATCACCTGGGTCTGCTTCAGGCCAGGCTCGGGGGGGCTCGTCCCTCCCCAGCACCTCAGCCAAGACTCTCCTGCTCCGTCCTCTCTGCTGGAAAGGTCCCACAGGTCCCCCTGCCCTGCTCCCAGTGCGCACCTTGCTCCTGAACCTTTCCCCAGGCGCAGCAGGGCTTTACACAGCCTGGAAAGAGAGGCTTTCGTGTCTTTTTCCCCCCAAATCTGGGAGCTGCACGTCCCATCTGCCCGTGGAGCAGACACGTTCGCTGCCTTCCCCAGCCCCCCTCTCCCCCTCGAGCTTTATTTGTTTATTATTGTCACTCCCTCTCAGAGCCATCCTGGGCTTCTCCCGCTTCTCCCTCCTCTCCTCCCGTCCCACCCTGCACCCATTGGTCGCAGGGGCTCTGCTGGGGGAGCCCCGGGAGTTTCTATATAACCACCCACTGCAGGGAGGGGAGAAACATTCCCTGAGCACCAGCCCCGTCCACAAAACCCAACTCCTGGATCTAAACCGCTGCACTTCTGCCAGGACATCCCCAGAGCCCCGAGCAGGGGCACGGAGCCGTGAGAGGGGAAGAAACCGACCCTGGGAGCGCCCAAATTCCGAGCTCGGGAGGAAGGTAACTCAACCCCGATGAAAAGCTTTGCTGTCCCCTGCACTGGTTTGCAAACCAAATGAGTTTTCGCAGGTTTTTCGGGTCCCCAGCACCCCCTGGGGAAGGCACTGAAGGGACCGCGGTGCCTGAGTAAGGACAAAGATTTGGGAAGGGAGAGGGTGCACGAGGAGAAATCCAGCACATCTCCTGCTTGTGGAGCGGGGTGGGTTCAGGGCAGGGAGCAGCTGGGGAGGGGGAGTTCCCACCTGCCTCTGTCCCTCCTGTTCCCCTCCCGTGAAGATTTTGTTGCAGGAGATATTTATCCACATAAAAGGGCTTTTTGGTGTTTGGAGGGGCGAGCCTGGCAAGTGGAGCTGCTCCCGAAGGCAGGGAGAGCCTGGCTGGAGATGGTGCAGTGGCATTCCTGGCTCCCCATGGGAGAGGGATCCCAAGCCCCTCCACGGCACCTTTCGGGCAGGACCAGGTTTTGCAGGGTTATGGTGGTGGCTTTCAGCCCCGTTTGCTCTCTGGGCATCATTCCCTGCTGTCCATGTCAAGATTCCAGCAGCTCCAGCTGCGATTTGGGCTCAGCACAGTATAGAATTTCCACTCTCCTGGGTCTGAGCTGTTCCCTAAGCCAGCACCTCGGCCAGGCAGGTGGGATGGGGACAATCCCTCCAGGCACTGAGTCACCTCCCCATGATCAGCGACATGAGCAGAGCTCTGAGGATTTGGGATCAGGCACTGCTGGCTTTGGTTTCACATTTGCCAGGCACTGAACAAGAACAAGCTTCTTGATGCTCCTATGCCTGTTTTCCCAAAAACTGAGAAAGGTTGTGCTTTCAAGCCCTCTGGGGTGGGAGAGACAGCGTGGAGGGCAAGGAGCAAATGGAGACAGAAGAAAACAATGCTTCTCTGACTGAATTTTGGATTTAGTGAGAGATGTTACTAGTTTTAAGGCAAGATGGGCAGAAAGTGCTTTTTTTTTCTTCAGTGTTTTGCAATTGGGCAGGAGCCAGGGAGCTGATCCTGTGATCCTCACTCACATGAGCCTTTCTGCCAAACCCCCAGGGCTGAGCAGCCACACCAGGCTCTGGAATGGGCAGATAAAAGCAGCCCATGGCTGTGGGGACACAGGGAATGACTTCCAGGGATGCTCTGGCACTACTGACTCCAGGAGCCGTGTCTTCCTTCAGCCACGCGTGGCAGATGCTTGTCTGTGACAACCAAAGCTGCTGCCCAGGCCCTCAGGGATTCCAGGCAGGAATTCTGCCCTCTCCTACGAGCTGGAATCCTGTGGGAATACTGGGGTGGAGAGGTCAGGACACCCATCCATGGGAGAGCTGCCCTGGTGGAGGGAGCTGAGGACCTTAACAGGGGTGCAGGAATTCCTGGAACAGGTCAGAGCAGGGATTTGTGCCCAGGTTTGTGATCCTTTGGGTTATTTATCCATCTTCTCCCTTCCCAACACAGCTGGGGGCCCAGGCATTTCCACGAATCCCGGGGATTTGACACATGGGGGATGCATGTGGTGTGTCTGGAGGAGCCGTGGTTGTACCTGGAGGGACTCCTGGCTGGCCTGGCCATGTGTTCCCAGAGTGGGAGCAGTGCTCCCACCACATTCCTGGGCCTGGGATCCTCCCAGCCGTGGGCAGGGAGAGCTGTGTTACAACCCAGGAGTGCTTTGGCTGGATCATCCTGGGGAGATCCCACGATTCAGAGGGTTTGGGCTCAGACCCCAACTCTGCCTGGAGTCCCAGCTCTGATCCCGGGCAGGCTCCTTGATCCCTGCATCACTGGCTCCCCTGGAGCAGGTCACATCCCAGGGAATCCCAAAAGGCTCCTCTTCCTAGTCCAGGCACAGCAGTTTTTCCACCCTTCAGAGCTGGAAAGTCTCCTATTTCCTCAAACACATTCCTCAGCCACTCCAACCGGGAGCCCCTGGGGCACAGACTGGCAGGTTTCTGCCTTCTCCCACTCCTTCTCTGGGCTCATTTCCAGATCTGGATCATCCAGAAACCCCTTCCTCAAACTCAGAGCCCTCCAGGATAGTGCCACCACCCCCCTCAGCTTTCTCCCGTGGTTGGGGAGCAGCAGCTTGGCTCGTCCTGCCTGGAAGAGACATGCAAAGCTGGGCCATTCCAGGGGTATTTATTAGTGCTCCAGCCTTGGACATCTTGGGAGACCTTTTACTGTGCTCAGCAGCCAGGACTGCAAAGAGCACAGGGAGATTTATATCCCTGAGGATGGAGCTGAATGGGCACAGTGGACATGGAGAGGAAGCACTTCAATTAATGGAGATGAGGATGGGGAAGGAGGGGCTGTGCTGCTGCACATAAATTGGGATATCAGGTATCAAAAGGGCATTTCTGGAAAAAAACCTCTAGTATTTTCCCAGCAGGACTGTGCTGAGTCTGTTCCCACTGCACAGGGCAGCCCATGGGATCTGCTGGGGAGGGGGACGTTGGTGCAGCTCCATTTTCCTCGTGGAATGACCTGGAAAAGTTCTGGTGGTTTTGTGGAGCCCAAGAAGGGACTGAAGGACTGCCCAGATGTGCAGGTGGCAACTGAGGTGCCTCAAAACTGCAACTTCAGTGGGGAACTAAATTAACTGAAACTGAATTCTCCAATTCTCTGAGAGGGGGATGGAGCCAGAGGGGGGTCAGGCTGTGCTGCCAGGGAACAAGGGACAGGAGGAGAGGAAACAGTCTCAGCCTGGGCCAGGGCAGGGTCAGGTTGGATATCAGGAGGAATTTCTTCACAGAAAGGATTGTTAAACATTGGAAGGGGCTGCCCAGGGAGGTTTGGAGTCCCCATCCCCAGAGGTGTCCAAGGAAGGACTGGCCGTGTCCCTCAGGGACAGCGTGGGGATGGGGCACAGCTTGGACTGGATGATCCTGGAGGGATTTTCCAGCCTGACTGATCCTGCGATTATAAAGGAGGAGTGGGGTGGGATAAAAGACAATTCATGTTGGCCAGGTGAGCAGCAGTGCCAGAGGCAGGAATGGCAGTCAGTGATCCCACACACACACTGAGCCAAGGGGGTCCCTTGGTCACTGCCTTGCTGTGTCAGAGGCTCAAGGCACTGTTTGTTCTGCTTTGAGTTTGTTTGTCTGAACTGGCCTGTTTAATTTTAGCAGCACAAAGTTTCACCCTCCAGGGCAGCTGTGTCTGTTTGCTGGGATGATGGACTTTCTCCAGCAATTCAGAGAATAGAACAAAATCATAAAATAGAATATCCTGGGCTGGAAGGAACTCACCAGGATCATCCTGTCCCACTCCTGCACAGGACACCCCAACAAGCCCATTCTATCCCTGAGAGGATCATCCCGACCCTCCTGCAGCTCTGGCAGCCTTGGGGCTGTGCCCACTGCCCTGGGGAGCCTGGGCAGTGCCCAACCCCCCTCTGGGGGAAGAACTTTTCCTTAGATCCAACCTAACCCTGCCCTGACACAACTCCAGCCATTCCCTGGGTGCTGCCCCTGCTCAAAGAGAGCCGAGATTGGAGCTGTCCTTTGTGAGGCAGCTGCAGACCCCCGTGAGGTCTGACCTCAGTGTCCTCTTGTCCAGCTGAACAAGCCAAATTTCCTTTCATTCAATCCCGTTCCTTCTTCATCTGCTAAACAATTTCTATCCCTGGTCTCTTTCTCCACCTGCAGATCCAACCCACACCTTGAGGACATCCCACGGGCATTATGAGGACATCCCACAGCTTCCCCTTTCTCTCCTCCACAACACAAATCCCAGCTCCCACCTCTCTGGCCATCATCCTGACCCACCTCTTCTCCGGGGCGCTCAGCCAGACCCTCTGGCCTTTCCAGGGGGGCACCGTGTCCTCGGAGGTGCTTGGTCAGGAGCAGGCTCACAGCCTGGTCCAGCCCAGCCTTTTCCAGGATGCCAAGATGTCCAACTTCTCCGAGAGCCTCCCCGGGAGCACCAGTTCGGAGCCGCCCCTGCTCCCCGTGTGCGCCAAGCCCGCCGACATCAGGCACGTCTTCAAGTACATCAACACCGTCGTGTCCTGCACCATCTTCATCGTGGGGATCATCGGCAATTCCACGCTCCTCAGGATCATCTACAAGAACAAGTGCATGAGGAACGGGCCAAACGTCCTCATTGCCAGCCTGGCCCTCGGGGACCTTCTCTACATCCTCATTGCTCTGCCCATCAATGTGTACAAGGTAGGGCCCACGTGGCACGAGGGTGCTGGCAGGGATGGGATCACTCCCTCCAGCCCCAGAGCCCTGGGCAGGATCTCTTTGAGCTGCCCCATCCCTGGAAGCGCTCAAGGCCGGGTTGGGTAGGGCGTGGAGCAACCTGGGATAGTGAAAGGTGTCCCTGCCTGTGGCAGGGGGTGGAACGAGGTGGGCTTTAAAGTCCCTGTGAAACCATTCTGTGAGTCCAGGGCTTGTGTTGCTGCTGAGGCCAAAGGAAAGAGCTTAAACGGGGAGTGACCTCAGGGTGGGCTCTGAGTGGTAGGGGGAGTATAAGGGTTGGCAATTCAGGTTCATCTTCATGAGTGAGTGGCCTGGATTTCTCCTGCCTTCAGGGTACCTTGTTCCCTCTGCTTGCACCAGCTGATTTCCCCCATTCTGTGAGGACTGTGAGTGTGGGTGTGGGTCAGAGCACGGTGAAGGCTCAAGACACGTGGCTTTGGAGGTGTCCATGCTGGATTTGGGCTGTTGCAGACCATGACACCCATCTTCCCTTTGAAAACACCCCAGAGAAGCCCACTGTGGTGTTTAGGACTCGGATCCATTCAAAACCACGCAGGGTCTGGAGTCAGAACCTGGTGTCTGGACCATCCTTCATCCACATGTCCACTCATTACACTTATCAGCCCTTGGGGAAGCAAAAGGCTCCCTGTACCAAACTGCTCAGTGGAGGGAACCTCAGAGTGCTCTCAGCTGTTCCCTGTGGCCTTCCCCACACCTTGTGGGGAACCCCCTGCTCTTCCCTGAATTCCCAAAGCAGCCTGGTAACCTGTGGTTCTCCCCCAGCTCTTGGCAAAGGACTGGCCCTTTGGAGTGCAGGTGTGCAAGCTGGTTCCCTTCATCCAGAAAGCCTCCGTGGGGATCACGGTCCTGAGCCTTTGTGCTCTCAGCATCGACAGGTAGGAAACTACCCCTGCCCTGCCCAGCCTGGCTGTGCTGGGGCCCTTTGCTGTCACCAAAAGGTAAATCCTGGCCCGGTCCCAGGACAGCTCTGAGGTGGGGACAGCCTGCTGTCATGTGGAGTTGAAATACGGTGGGAACTGAGCGTGGTGGCAGAGTTCTATCCTGCTGGGAAAGGCTGAGGGGAGAATGTGCTGGAACAACACATTCCACCGCAGCCCATGGGTGGTGGGGAAGGGCAAGGACAGCCCCCATCACATTCACCCACTAAAGAAGAAGATACAGGTGTGGAGGAGGAAGGTGTTGGGGGAAAGGGCCTTTGGGGACAGCACTAATCATCCCCTTTCTGCTTTTCTCCCTCCAACCTGCTCCTGTTGCAGGTACCGAGCAGTGGCATCCTGGAGCCGGATCCAGGGGATAGGAATCCCCCTGTGGAAGGCAGTGGAGGTGCTGCTGATCTGGGCAGTGGCCATCGTGCTGGCCATCCCTGAGGCCATCGCCTTTGACATGGTGGAGCTCAGCTACTGGGAGCAGCACCTGTGGGTGTGCATGCTCTCCTCTGAGCAGAAATCCAGCTTCATGAGGGTACGGCCCAGGGACTGGGGACACGGGCAGCCGGGGCCTCCTCCCTCCTTCCTTGGGGGACAGATGCTCCTGGGCATGGCTCCTGGCATGAGGGAGAGCAGTCTGAGGACACCCAGCAGTGGGGTGGGGTGGGGCAGGTGTTGAGAGTGGGGCCAGAAAGCAGGAAGCTGTGCTGTGCTTCACCACCCACAGCAGCTCATGAGGCATCTCGGGAAGCTTCAGAACCTCCTCTGCTGTCCCAGCAGGACAAAGAGCATCTCCACAACCAGTGGGAGCTGTTCTCACAGGGTTGGGCGAGCGAGGGAGTGGAAAAGCACCAGGAATTATCCCACTGTGCCTATTGAGCTCCTCCAGGAGTGCTGGGTGGGGCAGCCAGATGTTTAGTGGGTATGGTGGTATTCAGGCAAAGGTTGGACTTGATGTTCTTGGAGGACTTTTCCAGCCTGAATGATTCCAGGATTCAGTGATTCTGTAATTCTCTATACATCAGCCTTTAGGTCAAACACATGCACCAGCCTTTGGGGAAGACAATCCCAAGTGCACTTGAGCCAGGAGCTGTGACACTCCCACACATCAAAGCGTCTGCACAGGCAGCATCAGTGTCAGGGACTGGGCCAGTTCATTCCCCAGTTCCCCACCTTGCCCTTCCCCCAGTTCCCAGCTGCTGTTCCTTTCCCACACAGTTCTACCGGGATGTGAAGGACTGGTGGCTTTTTGGCTTCTATTTCTGCCTGCCCTTGGTGTGCACTGGCATCTTCTACACCCTCATGTCCTGTGAGATGCTGAGCAAGAGGAATGGCATGAGAATCGCCCTGAATGACCACATGAAACGGGTAAGAGAACTGGGAAGGTGGGGATTCTGCTATTTCCCAAAGAGGAGGGAGGGCTGTGGCAGGGGGGGACATGCCTCCATCCTTGTGGAAGACGGGAATGAGCTAGCAAAGCCTCCCAGTGGATCTTGGAATATTGATGCAAGGATGAGACCAGGGAGAAGGGCCTTCAGCTCTGTGGTGTCCAGTCTCTGGTAAAATCCCAATCCCTTGGTGGCCATGGAGCAGCTTCACCCTCACATGGTCATTTCCCTCTGGCCATGCTGGGCCAGCCCAGCCCACACCAACCTGGACCAAGTGCTGGATGTGCCAAATCCCAGACGAGGGGTGCAGGGAAAAGAAGAGTTCATTGTCCCCTGTCACGCTTTGGGAATGATTCCCTGAGGGAGACCAGCTGGCTGTCACCATAACACAGTGTGAGGGTTGGATGGAGGAGGTCCCTGTGTCCCAGGGAATGTCACCCCAGCAGAGCCACCAGGAGTGCTGGTGGGAAGGGTTGAGAAGGCTCCACACTGAGCTGCTGGTGCCCCACCCCCTTCTGCAGCCTGGATTTCCTGGTGCAGGATTTTGGGAGCAACCTAGTCTAGTGGAAGTTGTCCCTGCCCATGGTGGGGGTTGGAAAGAGAGAAGATCCCTTCTGACCCAAACCATTCCATGATGTGGGACCTGCTTTGCTCTGCCTGCTCCCCAGCGCTGACATTCTGTCCCCCCCACCTTGTGTTGGCAGCGCCGGGAGGTGGCCAAGACCGTGTTCTGCCTGGTGGTGATCTTTGCTCTCTGCTGGCTGCCCCTCCACCTCAGCCGCATCCTCAAGAAGACCATCTACGACCAGACGGACCCCAACAGATGTGAACTGCTCAGGTGGGGCCCCAGCACCGAGCTGGGAGCACTGGTGGGACCGGCACAGCTGCCGGAGCTGCCTTCCAACACTTGGTTGCAACTCCTTTTCCAGCTGGGATTGTCCTCCTGATGGGCACGGAGTGGGGGTGGGGGCCATGACGAGAGCTGGAATTCCAAGTTGTGGGTTCAGGAGGTCTCCAGGGTAGAGGAAGTTCAGGAAGTGTTTGGATGATGTCCCCAGGAACATGGAGTGGTTTTTGGGAAATGGCCTGCACAGGGCCAGGGGTTGTGGGTCACTTCCAACTTGGCATATTCTGGGATTCTGTGAAGTATTCCCAGCAGGGCTGAAGGGACTGTGGAATGTCCCACGTGGGAGGTGCCCAACTCCCCTCTCCTTCCACCCCGCAGCCAACATGCAGGTGTTGGAGTTTGGAATATCATGGTCACCAGGGGAAATCAGAGTTTTTGCTCTTGGATTCCTCAGGAAATGCTCCTCGCAAGAAAAAGTGGTTTTTCTGAGGAAGGGACCGTTCTGTGCTCAGCTCTCTGTTATCAGTCACTCCCTCCATGGGAGCAGGATCCCAGGCCAGGCAGTTTGGAAACTCTCTGAGTTCTCCACAAGCTTCCAACACTCTTCTCTCCCCTCAGCTTCCTCCTGGTGATGGATTACTTTGGGATCAACATGGCCTCCCTCAACTCCTGCATCAACCCCGTGGCTCTTTACTTTGTCAGCCGGAAATTCAAGAACTGCTTCCAGGTAGGAATGGCCCCTCCAGAGCTCCTGGCTGTGGTGACTGATCCCAGGCATCGCTCCCTGCAGCACAAACTGATCTTATTTCTCACCCCAACTTTTCCCCCTGCTATGTACCTCCCTTCCCAGCTCCAAGTGCACTGGAGTTCAGTGCCCTGCCATGGGGAAAAATGCCATCCATCCAAAGCAGGATCTAAAAATTCCCTGTCACTCTGGAACAGGAGCATCCCCACAAACCACTAGACCAGGAGCTGGGGCTGCCCCAAAAGTCAAGTCCAAGTTATTTGGACGTAATTTTCAGGATTAGTGGAGCCCTGAGAAAGGAAGGAGATGGATGGGATGGGAGTCGCCTCTGCTGCTGTGGTAAAAGGAACACTTGAGCCTGTATTTTCTGTCCTCTAAGGACAAGAAAACACAACTGTAAAAGTGCCCAAGATTTTGGTACCTTCATTTCTCATCCACACCATCCCTGTCCTGGAAAACCTTGCTGGAAAAATGGCAAGGCCCGGGAGTGCAGGCTGCAATTCCCAGCAGGATCACCTGCCAGCGCCAGCATGGGAACATTCCCTTCTCTCTTCCCCTGTATCCCACACCTGTGACCTCTCCTTCCTCTTCTCTCCTCACAGTCCTGCCTGTGCTGCTGGTGCCAGAGGCCAGCCCTGAGCATCACCCCTACGGATGAGAAGGGATCTGTTGGGAAGTGGAAAGCCACGGGGCAGGAGCTGGGGCTGGACCGGAGCAGCTCCCGCTTGAGTAACAAGTACAGCTCTTCCTAAATCCGTGTCTCCTGTGGGAGACAAGGCACAGGGCCAGGACAGCAGGACTCCTCTGCTCCTTTCCCATGGCTGTTTCCTGGCTGGACCTCAATCATTTTTGCCATGTCATAACCCACCTGGAAGGAGCTGCAGCACTCCATGGCCCCCGGGACCAGCTCAGAACCAGCCTCTGACCCCCACCCTGCAGGAGGGAGAAAGGGATTCAGATCCTTACAGGATTTTTCATTTCCTTGCAGGAAAGCCAAGTGACTTTTGGCTGTTTGTCTCAGGGTGGAAAGTGGGGTGGAGGGAGATGTGTGTGGGGAGGGAAGGAAGGGTGAGGGGTGGTCACTTTAAGATGGATGTGGGATGAGGAGGAGTGAGAGAGGACCATGGCAATTCCCAGCTGGAAAAGCAAAAAAAGCTTTGCTCACACCTCTCTGTGTTGCTGGGATCAGATCCAGGATGAGATCCAGGTATGGCTGATGGAACATCAGTGGTGTGAAATCCCTCGTGGTGGGGAGGGATGGCTGGAACTCGGTCTCACTGTGTGACCCACCTGATCCAGGGATCCCTAAAATCCCCCTCCTCTTCCCCTTTTCCTGGGAAATCTGCCCCAGGTTCCCCAGCCAGGGATGATGTCCCCCCTCCCTGGGAATGGCACAAGGGGTGACAGGGTGTGACCTCATGATCTGGGGAGCAGGGGGGATCATCCAGCCAAGCCATCAGCTCCAGCTTCCCCTTCCCAGAGCCAGGGGAGCTCCAGGCCGGTGGGGACTGCTCTTCCTTCCAGGGGAGAGTTAGTAAGCCCAGGAAAGGGAAGGCAGAGATGGCTCAATTCCAGGGAAAGCCAATACCAAGGATCCAGCTCTCACCTTTCCAACCCCCTGGAAGCAGCTGGGCAGCAGGCAAGGCAGAGGTTCCAGATATGCCCTTCCAGGAAAGCACCCAGCCTCAATCCAGGGTCTTCAGCAGCTGCAATGTCCACAGCCTCCTTGGGAGGGGGATCACCTGCACAGCCACAGCTCCAAAGGGAAAAGGGGTGCCCTGGATTTTGGTGCCTGGAGTTGGTGTTCCCAACTCCACCAGGGCTCTGACAGGGCAGCAGAGCTGGGTCCTGAAGTGTCCTGGCCACACCAAGATCCATGGAATTTGTGAGGGGACAGAGACATCCTCGTGGTGGAATGAAGGTGGAAAAGGCAGTGGGGAAGGTCCAATCCCAGCTGAAAGAGCCTCTGGAATGAACAAAACATGGCAAAGAGTCTCCCCAAATTCACTATTGACAATAATTAATCCCTGCTGTGATTTCTCAGCAGTTTACAAGGCCAGGTTGGATGAGGCTTGGAGCAACCTGGTCCAGTGGAAGGTGTCCCTGCCCATGGCAGGGAGTGGAATGAGATGATCCTTAAGGTCCCTTCCAACCCAAACCATTCCATGATTCCATATTTATTCTAACAACCATTATTGCCAAAGCTTTAAGAAAACCTACATGAAAATGTTTTAGTTACCAAGTTTTGGATGATTTTCTGTTGGTTTCCCTCTCTCTCTCTTTTCCTGCTCTCTCCTTTCCTGCTTTCCCCCTTTTCATGGAAAAAAATGGAGAGAAGGGGAGAAAAGACCTGCAATTAAATCATTTTCCAGGTCTATTAATTTAGCTTGGCTTTCACTGAAATGCAGATGTTTTACTAACAAGTCGCATTTCTGAAAGACAAAGGGGTTTCAGGGAAAACAGAAACTGAGCAGTGTCTGGATCAGCCCATTTTCCATGAATTTCCCCACCTCCTGGAGCGATTTGTGTCCATGTTGCAGCACTGCTGTTGGACCCAGCTGTGTTTGTTGGTGGGAAATGAAGTCACCGATAAAGCCTGAGATGTTCCAGCTCAGATACCTCAGTAAAATGGTATTTTTCAATGATTCTGCTTATAAAAAAAATGAGAATTGTGTGTCTTTCTGTACCTGGGACCACACTGGCAGGGGCAGGATGAAACCCTGGCAGCAATCCCAAAGGAAAAGAAGCTGGATTAGGAAATCCAGGGTTCAGCTGGCTCCTCCAGCAAGCCCCAGTTTGCCAATTCCTGGCTGACAAAGTGATTTTATCAGGAAAACCTGACAATTCCCACCCTCCATCTCCTTCCTCTGTATGATGATAATAAAACATGGTGGTGTTGGAAAGGAAAACCTTTGTATGTTTGTTATCAAGCACCAGGGGGCTGCAAAGTCTCCTAAATACTTCCTGGAGTTGCAGCTCAAGGATGAGCTTTAAGGTCCCTCCCAACCCCAACCATTCCATGATTCCACGACCTTCCATGCCTCTGCTGAGCAGAACAGTGTCACCTCTGCACCATTTAAATCCATAAACTTTATTATTTGAGAAAATACAGTTTACATCGAAGTTGTGAAAATACAACTAAAACAAATAATTGGACGCAGGGAATTCAACACACAGAGGTCACACACATCCATGGGGCCATCCCTGCCATTCCCAAAGGCTACTGCATCTCCTCCTCCCTCTGTGCCCTGTACTCCTTCATGCTCCTCTGCAACAAGAGCAAAGGACAAATGTTAGCAGCATGTCCCCGAGTGCCACCACCCTCTGCCTGGAGCCTGGGAAGCTCTCACAGAGCTCCAGGCACGCTGGGAAGTGACTGAGGAAAGGAAGCCAGGCTGTGCTGTGGACCAGGCACAGGATGGCCAAGAAAAATCAGGTTTTCATGGCAAAAGTGCTTCTAAGACAGGTTTCCCCCCCTCTGGAAGCAGGAGACAGGGAAGGGTGGAGCTCTCACCTCGAAGGTGTTGAGGACGTGTTGGCAAACACCCATCAGGTCATTCAGCCCCTTCCTGAACGGCTCCACGGCAGGAAGGGCCCCTGTGGGAAGGGACCTGGCTTAGTGGCAGTGACACCAAAGGGCTGTGGCCCCGTGCCCAGGGCTGTGCCCACCAGGCTGCTTCCCACTCCAGCTGGGAACAGGAGCTGGAGCAGCACCCTGGGAGCAGCCTCAGGCTCAGCACAGGGGAGGGCAAAGGGCTTGGCTTTGTTTAAAGGAGTGGGAACCTGGCATGAGCAGGGGGAATTCCAGGAAAAAAAGGGCCCCAGATGTGAGGAAGAGCCCCCAGCCCTACCTCTGGTCTGGATCCTGAAGTTGATCTTGCTCTCAGAGGGGTGTGTGATGCAGTAGCCACAGAATTCCACATCAGGGCTGCAGGAGGACAGAGGAGGGAGCAGTGAAATCCAGGCCAATCCACAGCAAACCTCAGGGAAGTTCAAGACTCAGGGCACCCCAGACCTGCTGGGGCTCAGGATATTTCCAGACTGACTGGAAAACTCATGGAGTCCACGACCCAGCACAGGCTGAGCTCAGTTACTCCTCCAACAGCCCAGGAGGGACTGAAAGCTCTGAGCTGAGTTTAAGTGGGGCTGGTGAGGCCCATTAAGGCCTATTGGTGCTCTCAGGTCCCCAACACAACACAAGGACAAGGTTAATCCTTGAGGAGAGGCAGGAGGTGGGAGCACAGCACCGTGTGGGACAGAAGGGTGTGCACAGAGATTTGGGATCATTTGCCTCATTCCAGCAGCAGCTGAGGTATGGATCAGGGAGGAGAAGGCCCTCAGAGGCTCCACTCACTTCTTCATGACCATGTAGCGCAGGGAGTTGCCCAGGGTGTGATCCTCATCATGCAGCACGAATGTGACACAGTTCCCGTCCGTCCCATCCGCCTGGATCTGCCACAGATGGGAAAGAGGAGATGCTGGAAGATGGGGAACACCTGAAGGGGGAAAGATCAGCTCCTGGGCTCAGCTCCACCACGGCAGCTGGGAGGGAGGAAGGTCTGGCTGGGCCACCTCTGGTGCTGTGTGGGACCAAAACCCCCTCCCAAAGGATCCCTCTCTCCAGTCAGGATACCTGTGCAGCCTTCGCCTGCACAGGACAGAGCCCAAAGAAAACTGCCCAGAGCACTGAGGGACACGGCCAGTCCTGCCTTGGACACCTCCAGGGATGGCGACTCCAAACCTCCTGACCACCCTTTCCACGCAGGAATTCCTCCTGGCATCCAACCTGAACCTCTGGGGTGACACCAGGGGGGTCTGGACACAGGATGGGGGGGCAGGCTTAAGGCAGGCGGGGCAGAGCACGGGGTGCTTTGCGCAGGGACGGGTGCTGCTTCCCGCCGCCGCCAGGGCCCCGGCCCGGGACGTGGCCCGGGGTGACATGTGGAGCTGGGTGTCCCTCCCTGGCAGGAATTGTCCCCACGGCGCTGCCACGACAGCCCTTGGGAGGCCGCCCTGCCCCCGAGCCAGCCTTGGGAACCACAGGCACGGAACTACGGGATCGTTTTGGTTGGAAAAGCCCTCTAAGGTCACCAAGCCCAACCCTTCCGCAGCACTGCCAAGGCCACCACTGCCCCCCGTCCCCAGTGCAGGAGCGGTGCCCCCACCACTGCCCTGGGCAGCCGTGCCAGGGCCGGACCGCCCTTTCCATACGGGAATTTTCCTTAATATCGAACCCAAACCTCCCCTGGCACAACCTGAGGCCGCTTCCCCTTGCCCAGCCGCCAGCCCCCCTCATTCCAGCGCTCACCCCCTGCCTGTCCCAGCCCTTTCCGGGAAGGAATTTTTCCCAAAGTCCATCCCCCACCGCCGCGCGAGGCCCCTTTTCCCCCGTTGCCCCCGGGCGGGGTTTGCCGTGTGCCGGCGGATCCCCCTTTTCCCAGCCCCCTTCCCGCTGCCCCGCTC
>VXBA01001097.1:176055-199283 GCA_013399895.1 Serilophus lunatus | reverse complement strand
AGAGGTGGGATCCAGGGAAATCAATTCTTTTCACATATTTTTGTTATATTGGTATTTGACTCAACTCTCTTGACACATTACTGTCTTCAGCATCAATAAACGATAAATGATAAACGCAGCCTAGAAGTAATTTCTCTATGAATTTCTTATCTCTCTGGAGCCAGCAAAATGACAAGACACATGAATTATAAACACATTTTCAATTTCTAAATCTTAATGGAATCCCTAACCTGCTTTGCACTAGAAAAGCCACACCAGCTGTGACAAGGGAAGGGGCACACATAAGAGTTGTGATGTGGAATGGTGTGGGGATGAGCTGAGAATCTAAGGAGAAACCCAATTTTTTTTGACAGATTTGTAGGGCGCTGATTTGTGTGCCTCAGTCTCTTCCCTGAACCCCTTCCTCGAACAGGCTTATGTCCTAATTAACTACAGCCTCACTGTCCTAGAGCAGGTTGGTTTTAGCTGCAGGGAATGACTGTCAGATTCTTTGATTAATTAGGTATGGGAATGGACTGTTTGTGCTCCTTTAAACTAAGGGAAAAAGCTTAAATCAAACTGCCAAATCACTCTTCCTCAAATTCACAAAACTTGGTATCTTGATGTTTGTGAATGCCCTGGGGTCACATCAACTCGAAACCAATACCTAGCTATGACTTACAGGGACTGAATGTTCAAACCTTTCAATTCTAATAAAATTGATTAGTCTTTCTGTTCCATTTTCAACCAGTATTTCTGAATTTTTCCTCCTATGGCCTGGAGAATATACCCAGCTCAGGAACTCCAGGCACAAGGAGTCTCAAGGCCAAGAAACCTGCCCTTGTGGAATGCCTTGTTACACAAGGGCTCTTCCAACAGTGCAAGGGTCCTTGTTAAAGTGTTGAAGACTTGGGGGTTTTGTGTTCATGAACTGAAATCAAATATGTACTAAAACTCACACTGCTTTGGTGGCACTGAACCAGGAAATGTCTCTCTTGGGAACTTCCTGCAATGAAGGGCATGATTTGAGTGGTGGGCTTTTAGAAGGTTTTTTTTAAAGAAGTTAAGACATGAGAATTGTCTAAAAGCAGGATTGTTTGCAACTCTTTGCAAGAGAAGAGATACTTGACTTGTGGCTGATGTAAAAATAATACTTTTTCTTAATGAGAGCTACTTGCTAATCATCTTATTTAGGCTGGAGTACTTCTGAACACTCTCTTAATATGTGATTATAATAGCTGAAGTAAAACCTAAAATCAACCTGCAATAGAATCAGAGTAGTAAAATCTGACTTTAAAGTCTTACCACCTTTCATACTCTTTCATAAAACTTTCCAAGAGGAATAAACAGGAAAGAGTATCTGCAATATGTAATCCCTGTCCATGTATTCTACTTAAAGCTACCATTTGTTCTACCATTTGATGGGAGCACTGCAGAGCTTTGCCTAATGGTAGTCACCAGCAGACAAGGACAGATGCAGTTTTATAAAGCTTTTATTTTTTATTTTTTTTCTCAAAGTAGAGGAATTGAAAAGTTTCTGGAAAAGCACATCGTTTGACAAAACATGGAAGATTCATGAAATATTCCTTCAATACCAAAGGAAAAAGGGTAAGGGGTAGGAGAAGTTACATGGAAGGGGTTTTTTTTCTTCATATTTTTCCCACTGGCAACCTAGATTGGAGAGACAAAAAGGAGTATTTGGTAAAATGGCAGCACACTGGTAGTACTTCAACTTTTTGTGTCTTGTGCAGTGGCAGAGGGTCAAACACCCGTTAGAGAAAGCAAAGGTGATGGTTAAAGGGAAGCTGGATGCTTTTTGGGGATAAAGGAGTTAAGTGGGTGGAAGGGTGGGCAGGGAGTGGCAGACAGACAGACAAAGCTACATGTGCATTACTGCTGTTACCTACCTTGGGTTAAGCACCAATTCCTAATATGCCTCTGCTCTGGACTATTAGGGCTGCCCCCTAGAAAAAAGAACAGAGATGGTTATAAGAGAGAAACCAAGGAGCAAAGTAGGTTGTGCTTGAGCTGGAACTGTTATAAACTTAAACTTGTGCCTGAATTATGGTTCAAAGGATAATTCTCATGGTGCTCCTGGATGTTGGGTATCTCTCAATTTTGCCAAGGTAGAAAATAAACTTTTGGAGCGGATTAGAAGAGAAATAATTCTTTCCTAAATCTTCCTAATCTATTTACCTATGCGATACTTTGGATATAAATAAAAACTGATTCAATCAATAAGCAGTTTAAGGTATTAGTAATACAGTTCTGTGCCTTACAGGATGATGAGGTTGCTATTGGAAACTCATTTATTCTTCCTAGGAAGGCAACATGGCTCCAGATAAACTTATCCTGTGACATAATCAGCTGAACTCCCCCTGCCAATATCTCTGTATTTGCTAGGCACTTCTGGTAATTGATCCAGATTTAAATGTACTTGGAGTAGGTGACTGGATGAGATTACCTCCAGACAACCCTTCCATGTGAAATTGCTCAGTGGCTATAATCTGTGCAGCCAAGATCTATGTAATGCTCTGCACATTTGTTGTAAGGGCACACAGACGAGTGACCAGAGCACTCTGCAGAATCACTTTCCCAGCGTGCGGTTCCCAGTTTCTGTACATGTTTTCGTGACTTTTCTCTGCCTGTTGATTTTTTTTCTAAAAAATGGAGATAGGAAGTACCTCTTCCCCAAAGCACGTGACAAGATCTTCCTGCTTGCAGCACTTGTCTACCATGGTAGAGAAACCCCCACCAATTTTCTTCATTTGGTCTTCTGTCATCTGAGGCTTGCGCTTGACGAGGTTGATGAGCAACCTGAAAATAAAGACACAGGACACAGTTAATGCTGCCTGTTGTGGTTGTATTCCCCAGTTTAAAAGACACCATTCTAATCAGCTACAGCTCATTTATTAGGGTTTTTTGGTCATGGCTAGAAGAGCCTGTGTATTAGTCTGGGAGTTTGGAATTACCCATCTGTATGTTTTGTGTTAACCCAGTTACAGATGGGGAAAAACTTAGAGAAATGATCTTTATGTTGCCTTAATTAAGTACATCTTAAGACTTGCACTGGCAGTGGACATACCTGAAGCTCATCAGTTAAGAGAGCAATTTTGTTTGAAGAAAAACTCCTATTCTGGCCTCTTCCAAACTGCATGATCTTATACACTGACCAGGCCAGTGCAAACACAGAGTTCCATCAGGTTTTCTCTGTCACTATTGAAGCCCCAGTCAGATCACAAAACAGGGTCTTTGCAGCTTCCTTCTGCACCACCCCCTCCCCAAAATTCTACACTTCACAAGTTTTCCTACAAGGTATTTCTTGGAGCTTACATCAGCTGTTTTTCTTGCTTCTCGGCATCAGGAGCATTGCACAGTTTCTCATCAAAACTGAACATCTTTGGGTCAAATGGTGGAGGCACGTATTTGGTATCAACACCCATGGCAGTGAAACATGGTCTCTTGTTAGAGTAGAATTCGTTGCAGCAGTGTGTAACCTGGTCATTTACAGGTGAGCTCTCCTGCTTCTTGCACATTTTTTCAATCACGATGGTCAGCTGAAAAGAAAAGGACAAAGGTGAGTTACACCTTCCCCCAAAAACAGAACCAGGTCATGTTTGTGCCACAGTAGCATGGTTTGATGAAGTGTCACTGCGAGTTTGCAGAACTCGGTATTTTTGAGAACAGAAATCTCCAAGAGGAGAAGGGAGGAGAATAAATCCATGTACTCACATAATGCTCAGAACAAGACAGGCGTTTCTCCTCAGGAAGACTGCAGCACTTGGCACCCACAGCTGTCATCTTCTTCCCAATTTCCAGCAAGGTCTCAGTTGATACCTGAGGCATTTTCTTAGTGTAGCGGACCAGAATTCTGACAAAGTCAAACCAAAATGATTGTTAGTAGAGCATTCTCCAGATGTGAGCAGAACTAGGCCACTGAAGGGGAAGTTGAGGTGAAGACCAAAGTAGCCTGTGTAAGTGAGTACTGTCCAAAAGGTGCTCACCCTTTAAGGAAGTCTTCCTCGCCATGAGTATTGAAAAGGTCGCAGTTTGTCTTTACAACTTCCTGAGTTTCCTTGATGTGCTTGTTCAGTTCCTCTTCCTGCAAAAAAGTACAAATTTATTAGTAACATTAGAGCAGGACTTGCTGGTAACAGTCATACAAATGCAACTTTGGACCTCTTCTAAACCTTATTAACTAAAAAATACTTATTTTGCAAGGTTGATCACTTCCCTGTAGCCAGCATGTCATAGGCAGGACTTGAGTCCCTTGTGTGTCTTTAGATCTACAGAATTTCCCTTGAAAAAGGCAGCCACATTTTTGAAAGTTAATTTAATTAATTACCTGTTGGACTTATTTTCTAAGCAGTGGGGTTTTATGTTTGTTTAAATCAAGTTAATATTTTTCAAGTATAGGATTGTTAACCACGAGGGGAACATCCTCTTTCTATCTCTTGGCCAAAGCTATCAGGGGCTCAGCATGTGCTGTGTCTTGTGTGTGACTGAGTTGAAGATCAGGAGACCTGAGTTTAGGTGTCTCTGTGAGAGCTGGCCCTGCACATTCTCATCATAATCCATGAGCAGCCATGGAACAATTCAGTTATTAATTGTCACGTTCAGAAAAAGCAGAATCACTTTTGAGAGAGAGAGGCATCAGGCAGTTGAGTCTGAGATGGTATAAGGTGAACAATTAGTTACTCTGTGATTTCAGAAAAACCCTGTATTCTTGCCATTGGCCCAATCAGAACACTTAACTTCCCCTGGGATTATTCTCTCCGAAGCTTTCTTGTCTGCTCTTCCATAGGAGCTTCTCAACCCAACTGTTTCATGGCAGGTACCAACCAAGCATTGCAGTGACCTGCAAACAAAGCTTTGCACTTACAGCATTTCCGTAGCACTCAGCAGGATTGTCTGTCTTGCAGCACTTATCCAGGAGTGTTTCATATCCCTTTGCAATCCTCAGGATCAGTTGTGTGGAGAACTCAGGGTGTCTTCGGGAATATTCATAGACAAACCTGAAAGGCACACGAGTAGAGTGAGTAAGAGCTCCTGAATAACACTCTCTCTCAGGTGAGACCCAGTCCTATGGACAAAGACCTTGGAATGCTGCTGTCAGTACTTACTCTGACAGGAATGCATCGTGGCCTCCCTCATAGCTTTGACACACTTCCTTATCCTGAACGTATTTTTCAACTAGTGAAGGAAGATTGTCGGGCTTGTCATCAAAATCTGCTTCCATGATGCACTTGGTGCGTTCCACAATGGGCTTCTCGCAGCAGGGTTTGAGTTTACTTGAGAAAACCTCTTGTTTAGAGCACAACTTGTTCACAAGCTCTGACTGTAAAATTAAAACATAGTATCAGACAAGCTATGAAATAACAATTTCAAGAAAGATTAATTAATCAACCTCCTTCCTCTGTTTCGGACACTTCCTTTCTCACTCAGGCCACCTATTTCCTTAACACTTCCCTAAAGAAATGCCATCTCTGTAGAAGAGGGATGAGCATGTCCTGTCTGTGCTGAACATCATGTTCACAGGTACAGGGAGAATGGTTCCCTCCCTGATGCTAGAAACTCTGAGAATCCAAACTCTGGAAAGCCAAGGCAAGTCAGTGAGTGGCCTGTCACAAGGACGCCTGATGGACCTTGTCAGTCCTGTCAGATGCCCAGCTCTGGCAGAGGACAAAACACGACAAAGCCCTGGAGCACTGGACACCAGCCACTTCAACAAGGGTGTCCAAGTACCAGTCAGCCAGCATGTACTGAGATCATGGCACTATTGCACAGGTTTGTTAACCTGTTCTCTAGCTTTCACTGGCACTACAGGAAAGCTGGATTAATGGCAGTACACTTGACAGGGCAAGGAAAAAAACCTGTGGCCTTTTTGCCTCTACTGCCTTTTTTCTTTGTTTAGGATTGATTTGAAATGAGTAAATACCATCGACCAATCTCTCTGGTAAATCTCTTGATTTCAGCCAAGTGAACTTGCTAGACTAAAACCAACAGATCCTTGCTTCGTGATCCTTAAGGACTAGATCCAGAACTGGTTCAAAACCTTCTTCCAGTAACAGTCAGCTGAGCTGACTCTGAGTTTTTCAGTGCCTAAGGAAACTTCCAGCAGCGCTGAGCACAAGTTCAAGTTCCCTGCACTGTGAGTGCCTGCAGAAATTATTCTCTTTCTAAACCTTTTTCAAGTATGCAAACATTGTTTTCGAAAGAGTGAGCTTACCCAGTCATCCACACACTCCACCATGTCCCCTTCACAGCACTCCGTGTAGACATCCTTTATATCATGGACCATCTGAGCAATTTCTGGAAATGGAGCCTTGGGGTATTTCTGGCTCATGCGAGAAAGTTTGCTGGGTAGAAGAGGAGAAAAATACACTTGTTTTGAAGTGCTGTAGGGAACAGAAACCTTGCAAGTCACTGACAGGTAATGTAATAGATCAGCACTGACAGCTGCACCAGTAACCCAGGGCTCCTTTAAAACAGAAAGAAGCAAGTTTGTGGTGGTTCTTGTCTGTGTAATCATTGCATCCTGTACTGTAGATTACTTGGCACAGAATGGATATAGTCCTGATTGAACTTTTAAATCAAAGCTAACTGTATGGGTAAGATCATCCTACTCAATGTTAGTACATCAGACTGGCCACAGAAGGAAAACTGGCAGGGACTCACTTGTTAATTGTAAAGGTTTTTCTCAATCTTAAAAACAAATCTTTTAACAACTGTGATTCTGCCAAATTTGTCTCTTTGATTGCTCTACAGTTCAAAATACCAACCTACTTTGCTGATTAGTGATGTGTCCATCACTAAAAGCTGTAGGCATTGGAACAGGGCACAGCTTTGGAACAAATGTGGATTAAATACACACAATCCTCCGGTTGTGAGTGACATTCCATCATTTAACTCTGCATCTCCTGGATTCGTTCCAGAGACAGTTTCATTGTCCTGCAGCTGTCAGAGCTGAGCCTTTCACTAGTTCTCACTCTCAGGCTGACAAGCCTACCCTTTATACAAGAGGTGAGAAGTGACTTACTTTGCCTTGAAAGTTCTCTCGCCGTACTTCTCGAGGATGCGGCACCCGTGCTGCTGCTGCACACCTATTTTCTTGGCTCTCTCCTTGATGACAGCTGCCTGTGGTAACAGAGTGCACATCGTCACCTTCAACTCATCACATCCAATGCCTGTGTTTAATCCTGACCTGTCTCTACAAGGTCTTCATGCAAGAACAGGAAAATTCTGCCTGTTTCTCCCCTCAGTTGCTTAGAGCTCACCCCCAGAGACAAATCTGCTGTACCTTTTCATCCAAGCAAGCACCAATATCGCTCCCTGGGCAGCAGCTTTTAAGTGCATTTTCGTACTCAGCAGCCAGGCCCAGGATTGCTGGGGCGTGCAGGAAGGGGTTTCTTCTTGCCACGGTATAGATGAACCTAGAAGGAAAAGGAAAATGTAAGTCCCATGCTTGAATGACAACAGCAAATGGCCCTGAATCTCTTGAAGCCCCTCTAACGTTTTTTTCCAGTTTAGAAATGTAATGTACTTTCCTAGCATGATGGGAAATGCTCTGCTAAATGTCACTGGACTCAGTAACAGCTAGGGAAAAATGTGATCAGTGTAAGAAAGGAGAAGTGGCCGGTTTCCTTACTTTCCAAGGAGTGCCACGCGGTTGTCCTGGTACTCATTGCATATCACATCAGCAGCTGGTCTCTGGTAGGGCGGGATGAAGTCTGGCTGGTGGACTTTGAAGGACAGGAAGCACTGGTTCCTCTCGGGGTCAGCCTTGGCGCAGCAGTCAGCCATGCTGCCGTATGAGTCACGGAGCTGCTCGACTTTGCAGATTTTATCCAGGAAAATGGTGGGCTGTGAGGGAGATCACAAGGACAGGATGAGTGTTTACAGACAGTGGGATGTGTTTTCTATTTGTCTGGGAAAGAAAGCCCAGGCTGAACAGTAAACATGTTTTCGCTGGATAAAATTTAGATCATAAATCAAAATACTGTTTTTCAAACAGTTTTATAAACTTTTATTTTATGTGGTCCAGTATCAAAACTGTTCCAATACTTTATTGAAAAACAAATAATTATAATTTAAAATACTCTGTGCAAGACGCTGATCTCTTTTACTTATAATCTGACTAAACTAAATTTTCAGATTAACTGAAGCACAATTTGATATTCTACTTAATGAGCAGCTTGGGAAACCTCCAGGGAGAACTAATGTCTAGCTGAACCACACACTTGGGTCACTTCAGTATCTGGAATTGGGCCTGTATTTTACAGCTGGGGTTTTGTACTTATTTCCAAGCAATGGTAAATTTAATTGTGCCCAAGTGTGGTGTTTGGTCTCCAGTATAAGGCTCCATGGATCATTTAAGCACTTCTGAAAGGCAGAGTTTTAGAACTCAACAAAACCAAGTCCTTTAAGCGCTAAAATCTGAGCTTTGGCCAATGACAGCAGCCACACTTGAAAGGGTCAAGTATGAATCCTCAATGGGAATGATTCTGGCAGCTGCACAGAGCAAGGCCAAACAAAACATAAAAAGGGTTCAGTGCCTACCAGTGACTTTGTGCAGTCGGGAGCATCCTCATTGGCCGCACACGTCTGTGCCATGTCAGTAACATCCCTCACCATCTTAGACAGTCCATCATAGGAACATTTCTGGAGGTACTGGGCAAAGGTGATCATGGCACTGAAACACAAAACACAGTTTGGAATATGAAGCTGAGAAACACATCAGTTAGTATTTTCCAAGGTGTTTCTGAAGGACACTTGTTTGCTCATGTGACATGCACAAAGGTTAACCAGAGTACCAGGACGAGCATCATGCCAAACCCCACATCCCTCCTCTTCTCACCTCCCTTCTGAACAGGTTTTTAACCTTATTTCTCAAGAACAAAAGCCTTGAACAATAGATTGGAAACAAATAAGAAAAGACTGCTGTTGGAGTTTTCTGCCACTTTCACCAGCACATTCATAAACCTAAACTGGATTTGGCCACTACTACAAATTACGATCTTCAGGCTGCCTTTTCTCAGTATTTATGTTCCTGTCAGGGCCCTTTGCCTTTCCCAAAACCACTTTGAAATGGAAATCACTGGATTGTTTCAGAAAACCTGTTGCAGGTTTGTTTTTTGAGGTTGGTGGTTTGTTTGGGCTTTTTTTGGCAACATCTCGATGCAGTGTAACTCCTCTCTATCCTAAGGTTATCAAACCTATATTCCTCATGCCTATTTTATTTTCACATAACAAACAGAGCTTTCTTCACAAGGTTTGCAAAAAGCTCTTTTTTTAGAAAGCAAGAAAGTCATTGTGACTGTTTCAAGTCTTTAAACACCTGTAGGCTTTGCATAGTAACAGTAAGAGGCTAACTTGGTGTTTCAGTGAGACATGCACACTCCTTTCGAGCTCATGCATGGTGTCTCTTAGTTTCCCTTTTTGGTACAATATAAACAAACAATCAGAAATAGAAGCTGAATGTTCACTTACGCTGCCTTAAATGTCTCTTCCTTCAAGTCATTGTAGCGATGGGCAATCTCACTCTTGTGGTCTAGGAAGGAAAACAAAGGGGACAGTGATTCTCACTGCCACACTGCCTGTGCTGGACCCCTGAAAAACACAGTCTGGCCACCACAGGCCACATTTTCACAAGTGTTCACCATTCACCCAACTTTCACACGTAAAAGCATAGGAACTGAACTCTTAGTTGTCCATTTGCCTGCACCTGCCCAGCTCCTACTCCTTTGTGGAGTTGCATCAAAGGCGTTAAATCGACAGAACAAAGACTCACCAAAACAACTAATTAGTCCTTTCTTACCTGCATCTCGTGCAGCTCTTTGCAGATTCCTGGATCTGGCAGAACTTAGGAAGAAGATAAATGAAATTATTGCTAGCCACTTCATGGCTGCAGATTATGATGTGAGCAAAATTGCTCAAAAATGCTAGGAAGAACGAAGGGAGAGCATTTGCTTATATACCCTTCACTACCTGTGCCTGTAAAATATTAACCCCCGAGCTGGCATTTGTAGATTTCCATTTGGCCTGAAGAAGATTACAAAACTTGGGCTGCCCTTGCCAAAAAATAATTTGATATTAGTTATTTATTATATGTGTTGTTACTCTGGGCCTTTTCATCCTAGAGAGGTCGAACCCTCCAGCACCCAAAAAGATAAAGTTTTGCGTAAATTTCCTTATCAAATGACAAACAAGGAGTTCAAGGCATCAGACAAAAAAGTCATCAGGGCTCATCCTATAGCCTTCTTTTTTTTTTTGCTGGTATTTGTTCAAAAGCGAAGCAGGTTGGTATTGTACAGTAACCACCTGCCCAGAGAGGACTCGGTCCACTTGAAATGAGAGAATTTTAATTGTAAATGACTTTATGAAGACGAGATGACTGATTTGAGCACCTGATTTGTTAGGTCCTGTTCTGGTTTTCTGTGGGACCTGCTGTTCACCAGGCCAAACACATGCTTAAACATGTGCAAGAGCTGTTATTTTAGAACTTTTGCAGTTCCACATTTGTAATGACTTTCTCCCGAGAGTAATCTCTTAATTAAGCATCTCTCTTCTCTCTGAAAAATGTCCTATTGATTAGTCAGTAACTTCAGAGATCAGACACAGGAAGAATTGGGCAGTTTGCACAGAGTCCCAGGACATGGAATAAAACTGAAATTATTTTTCTATGATACCCAGGGAGACACTTCAAAAAAACCCCAAGAGGAATAAGGTTGGGTCCTCACTGAATGTGGGCAATAGTACAAGTTGTTTTAATGACTTTATCTCCCCAGTGTCTGCATGTCAACCCACACAACTGGAGGTTGTGTTCTGTCCTGCAACTCCTTGCTTTCTGAGTACCCTCGTGGTACAGCTTAGCTTGAGGTGTTCAGACACTTCCACAGTCCTTAGGGTTCCCTTTTCTATGCTGGCTTTTTCCTCAAGTGGCCAGTTTTGCCACAACTCTGTAACATTCCTAATGGGAGTAGTAAAAACAACTCCATTATCAGTTTTCTGGAAATTTGGCGAGATAAATCAGTTAAGAAAAGCCCTTTGTTTCCTTTCTAAGCATGAGTTTTTAACCCTGTTTTCAATAAATAAATCAAATTACATGTCTCAGCACTAAATATGTGCAGGCAAATTTCATTCAGGAAAATGGCAAGGCAATGCCTCTTATGTTTCAGAAAGGCCCTTCTGATCTCCAGGAACAGCCACATGAACCTTAGATGAATTCACAGAATAGTTTGATATGATGGAATTTCTACTGCCTGCTGCCTTTCCAAAAAAATCTGCATTTTCCTGAGTCTGCTCCTGACATTTTTGTAGGTAAAAATCAGCACTTTGTTGGGGATAGAAAGGAACAAGGCTCTATTTTGGGAATTAAAGTTTTTCTGGATAACTTTGCCATGAAGGAGGGGTGGGGGAAAGTCAGGCTAGCAGAAAAGCAATGTCATCGTGTTAGACATTGGGATTATTTTCAGGTGGTTTAGCAAAATCCCACATTTCTGGAGAATGATGGGAATTATGAGGAACAATCTGGATCTTTCAGGCCTGTGCTGCTTGAGCCTAAAAAACTGCCAGGAAAGAGCTGGTTAAACACTTCAGTCTGTAATTCTTTTACTGACCATAACCCTCTGTCAAAGAACCATCTCCTTTCAAATCTTAACAGAACGTTCAGTGGGACAGAAACACATGTTTGGGTGTCTTGTGGATAACCATGAAGTGGTGATGCTTAGAACAGCTCTTGAGATGCTCTCAGGCTACACCAAAGCATTCTCCAGAAAACTACAGCTAAGGGCTGGAGGGGAAGGCTGACATTCAGCACCAGAAAAAGCCTCAATATGCAATGCTGGATCTTGAAAGCTCTCTGGAATTTTCCCCTGCAGCATTGTGCAGTGTTAGCAAGAGCACTACTGGTCCCCTAGAGTTAATATGTAAGTTTGGAATACAGGGTCCATGTTTATTTCTAGATATCTTCTGTTGTCTGTCCTGTACTTCATGCCAATGGTTCATATAACTGCTGAGAGGGAGCTGAACTCCAATGCTCATGTTTGTTTAACAATATTAAATATTATACTGAGCTTCCTGTTACTCAACTCTTCCACACCACGTTGAGCACACTGAAAAAGCTGTCCTGGTATTACAGAAAGGGATATATCCTTGGCATCCATTTTCACACAAATTTATGTCTAATGTTACTGGTAATAACTAGTGTAATTACAGGTGTGGGGGACTAAAGGATGGTAATTCCCAGAGTAAGTGACCTGGGAAAAAAAGGATGCATCATTTTTAAATATTCCATCACACCTTCCTGTGCAAAATGAAAGAGTAGATACCAAGTGGGCCAAAATGTACTAAAATGGCTCTTCAGTAACAAATGTGATGTATCATCATAAGAACACCTGCTAGAGCCCTTTTGAAAGTCAGTCCTTTTCAAAGTGACTTCCCAAAAACTGAAGTAACCCTCTAATTTTGTTGCCCCCTTCTTTCCTGCTGTTTCTTCTTTGTTTTCAAGACCCAAAGTTTTGTTTGTGTGACTGGACCATAAGATAGGCACCAAACCTACAGACACTCCTGTGCCAGTAACCACAGTTCTGATTTGGAGGGGGTTTTTTTCCCCTTGGTTTGCTTTGGCTTTTTACATCACTCATATAAGAAGAAGGAGGGCAGGCAGCTAGTGATGTTTTTTCTTCCTCAAAATGTGAAACCATCAAAAAGACTGTACTTTCTCACCTGTCTGCAGGTGGAGGTGAGAGAATGCTGATCAAGGTGTTGCCAGCTCCCATGTCCAGCCCTGTGCCTGCACACGTGTGGCTTCCCTGGGGTTATTTCCATTGGGGAGCAGCTCACTTTTTAATAACCATAATGATCAGTATGCTTCTAAATAAATGCCTGCAGCTCTGGACACATGGACAGGTATCAGGTATCATGTGTTTTCCTGCCCTGGTGCATATTTGCTGTTCTTCTCGCCAGTGTTTGGCTCCCATGCAGAACGAGTCAGCCATCTCAGATATATGGCTTTTATTTGAACAGAGATAGAAACTCATCAATATAAAGTGGGCAAACGTGAAGATGGAAAAGGTTTGATCGCTGTGGCAGAACAGGCAGAGGCCTGCTCAGGTCAGGTGTATCTCCTGGGAAAATCCTCCGTTCTCATGGTAAACTGTTCATCCTGGGGCATCAACCAGTCATCTGCAGTTTTAGAGAGTTCTTGATCGTGGAAATAAGGACTTTTGAATCAACCACAATGACTGCTCTTGCTAATCCCATACACTTGACCCCTCGGGAATTCTACCATCCCTACCCATTTGTCTCACAAGTCCACAATGTGGTGATGCAACCCTTCTCAAGTACCAGCTGCCAACATCATCCTTTGGCAGGAGGCACAAGAACAGCTTTGCTTTGCCTATTAAGCATCCAATTGCTCGAATCCACCCAAATACTGAGCCTTCAGTGCTTTGTGAGGCTATCACTTGGCACGTTCAGGGACTTCCCAAAATTTTTTCCTGTGTCAGTACAGGCAGTAATCTGCAAATTAAATGAGTACTGGCTTAATCCATTTATAAAGTGCCTCAAAAAAACCCCAAACAATATATGGGTATATATGTTGCACCTAAATACAAAAGAGATGAGGGAAAGAAACGGCCAAGGTGCAGTGTTGCTCAGCTCAGGAAATCCTTCTCTGGAAGGCCTCTGGCTTCAGTGTTCCTTGCAGTGCCTCTGACATGCCCTCTGGAAGTGAAGTCCCTGTGGTGGTGTGACTGATGTTTGGCCCATGGTACGACTGTTGGTGGGGACCTTTTCTCTTCCTCTTACATAATTCCCCGAAGGCCTTTGGAATCCAGTGCGTTCACTTGTGCCCCAGAAACTTTTTGGCATTCGGTTTCTCTGCTGCTCTGCAAAGCTTTTGGTTGGCAGGATATTGCTAATATTTCTTCCCTGCGCTTGATGTGCTTCAGGTTTAGCAATGAAACTGATACTAAGGACTTTTGAGGAACAGCAGGAAATGTTTGGAGAGGGTTTTTTTTTGTTTTGATTTCCTTTAAGTCATTTATCCGTGACCTCCAATTTATATAAAAATCACGGCTACACACTTTTGTGTAAGTGTGAGCAGGTGCATTTGCTGAAATCAGAAGCAAAGCAGGTTGAAAATGAATTAATGATTTTGGGACCCCCACTGGGTTTGCTCCCAACTTGAAAAAGAGTGGAAAAAATTGCTGCACTTCTACTGGGGCTGTAGGACTTGTGGAAAATTTGTGCCATTCTGCAGCTGACCCCCCAGTTACTGCATCACTGACAGTGCTGACACTTACTTTGCTCCATTTTTCACTTACTTTCATCATAAACTTACAGTTTCCCCACTCTGGCCTAAAAACTGCAAAGCTAAATAAATATTTTCTCTTTCATGTCCATCTCCATAGAAACAGGACCTGTGTTACTGCTATAATTGTTTTCTTGTGATGTTTTTTTCTGTTATGGCCTCAGGTTTTTTTATGCTGCGTTCTTTCCTGAGAAGATATTAGTTCATCTGTTTAAGACAACTTGTAAATGCTCAAGCGTTAAGGAGAAAAAGAGAATGATTCTCTTCTCATTCTTTCATCTATTCCTGAGCAAACAATTCCTGAAAGATAAAGCCCTCACAACTTTGAAAAATGGAAAGACAGTAATTTGAAATTAAGCAAGAATAGCATTTTCTGCCTCAAATACCCCCTACTGTCTTTTGGGATTTCTTTAGCTGAGAGTCAGGGCCTTAAATGACACCTTAACAGGAGAAGAGAAGTTTGTGGAGCCATTTATAGTCCATGTTACTGCAGCCATTTTAAAATTGGCACTGTCCCTTACACACTGAGATACAAAGATAATCCCCTTTTATGCTGCTATAATGAATTCTGAGGCTCCATGAACGAAATGTGAAGCTTCCTTTCCCCACAAGTGAAATCCAAAAGCGCAGAGAAATATTTCCACTCAGCCTCAGAAACAAAGATCACTTAGTCAAACCTAAGTACATGTACTTTTCTGCTGTAAATACCAATTGTTTTTAACAGCTCCAGGTTTTTCAAGCAGTGTTCAACCCGATCACATTCATTAGGTGAGCTGTGGCTTGTAGTTCCAGGTCCAGTACTTGCTTAAATGTGAGTCAGAATCCCAGTGCTGATTACCAGGATGTAATGATCTCCTAGAAGACATTCGGACTTGCAGCACAGCAACAAAACATTGTCTTTCTTCTGGTTGTTGTTTTCCTTCCTAGGTTCTCCTTTACCTGGATTTCTTACACTATGTCATGTAATACCAAAAGCCTGGGATTCCTAGTGCTGGTTTGCTTGTTTGTTTGTTTTTCTTTAGAACAGTGCTTGCAAACTCTGATTTTCAGAGGAGACAAGTGACCGGGATTTGAAATTCAGTCTCTCTGAATTCGAGAGCCTTCAGGAAGACCTGATTTTAAAAGAGAGGCTCCTCAGCACATTCCCAGGAAAATTTCATCCGAGACCAAAATCTGTGGTTGAGGTCAGCAAAGATCCGTCTGGTCCATGTGGTCATCTTAAGTAAGTAATACAAAGATTGTACCACACATCAAAGGAGCTGCAAAGAGGCAGGAGGCAGATCTGTGTCTGTGCAGAGCCTGGACAGCTGGGATGTTTGTTTCTTTAAATCTGAGTGCTAAGCCCAGAATCCTCCTCAACCCACGCAAAGAAATATTAACAGACTCTGCACATGAAGCTCTTAGTGTTGTCTTTCAGATCAATCAGGCAGAGGCTACACTCGTGAGGCCATTCCTCTGTGGTGCCCTCCAGCTCCACACTCACAGTCCTTGACATTTGTTTTCTGCCCAAAGGCCTTTTCTGCTCATACCAACAGCACTTCAGTATTCCAGTCGGGCATGTCCATAACCCGTCCTCAAAAACAACTCGGGCAATTCCACTACAACAATTAACTTGGAACTGCCCTTACTGATTCCTGGGTGTTTAGGTGAATTTGGCTTTCTGGCTTTCCTGCTTGACTCAGAGTGCTAGAAACACAGAGAGGGGGCCTGCAGTACAGGCACTGGAGCTATGATCCCCAGAGAAAACAGGCTTGTGGCTTCCCTTGAAGCCAGAGCAGATCCGGGCAGGTTGCTTAAGGCTGCCACATTCCAGCTCCCTGGGCAGAGAGCCTCACATGAACACAAGTATCACTCACCTGCTGCATACTGGGCACTGCAGCCTTGCTGTGCTCAGCATGTAACAGTTTTTGGATGGATCCTCTGACATTCCAGAGCACAAATGTCCTTGGATCATTTGACAGAAATCCCTCAAGCACAGACCCTGCCTCCCCATGGGTTTCTCAGAGCCAATATGGAAATATAACTATGGATTTCATGGAAGTTTATCAGAACTCTGGTATTTCCAGTGAAACATTTTGGATCCAAGTAGTTTCCATGGTTTATTGGTGCACTTGCCAGATCTTCATGATCTTGATGGTCAGGCACAGTTTGCCCTCAGTGACGGTGTGCCTGCTGTCCCCATCACCTCCTTGTCTTGCATGTCCCTTATCATTCCTTCCATGAGGATCTGCCCCATGATCTTCTCTCACCTCACCGAGGCAAGGCTCACCAGTCTATAAAGATCCCTGGGTCTGCCTTTCTATCCCTTTTAAAAACAGGAGTGATGTTCCCCTTTCTCCAGTCACTGGGGAACTCCCCTGATGGCTGGACTTTTCCAATATGATGGAAGAGTGGCTTGAAGGCCACACCAGCCAGTTCCCTCAGGAGCTTGGGAAGCATGTCATCAGGCCCCAGAGGCTCATGGCTACGGAATGTTCCATGCCATTCCCAGTATCCCAAAACTGAACTCCCACTGACGTGGGCTTGGCTTACTTTTTCTGGCCTTTGACAAAACGAAAACTTCATGCTCAAGCTGGTCATAAAATTCAAACCAGAGTGATGACATTGAACCAAAAATTACTGTGTGGGAGAGGGTGAAATTGAGATTAGTCTTCGGGTCCTCAGTGTAGGATTTGGCCTCATTTTGGTCACATCGAAGTTGGTGCCAAGACTCGCCTGACTTCACTGGAAAGCAAGCTCAGTGAAAGGGAGGTTGGCTCTTGGATGTTTCCATAAGGATTTCTGATCCTCTGTGCAGTCTTTTAAGGAAGGTATTTCTCACCAAATCACACGGATCTTTTCAGAGTGGTGAGCAGAAGAGTAGGAAATGTATCTGCAAAGAGCAGGCTTAGCTCAGGTTGTGTTGAGAGTACTGTAAAACTGATGTTCAAGCCTAACCTTTCCTAGAAGAGAGCTCTGGCAATAAAAAAGGTATCAGCGTTCCGTAGGAACTAGCCTGAGGAAGGCTTTTCCCAGCTCTCAAGGAGGGAGGAGTCTGCCACCTACTGTTCACAAAACTGTTTGCACAGAGAGGCCGCGGGCCTCGAAATTGAGACAAATGAAACGTTCCTCAGTGCAAAAAAAGGGACTGTCTTGGAGAATCGCCATAGTGATGTGTCTAACAAAGAGATCAGCTCTCACTGGGGTTTGGTTAATAAATGGATAGAAAACTGGACTTGCTGATTAATAATGTGTGGGATTTATTTGATGCTCTTACTGCAAAGTGTTTATGTAAGGCTTTGGGGAGTACTTCTATTGAGAAATGTTTGCACTGTCCTTACGTGGGTCTTTTTAAATTACAGACAGATATTGGAAACAGAGAACGTGAGAAGTTCCTTCAGATACTATGTAATGCTGCTAAAGCATTCAAAAAAAATTCTGACCAGCTTTTCTGGCTGGTGACAGAAAATGTGCAGGATTTGCAATTAAAGTACCTAAAGGCTACGTGTGAAGTGCTTTGCGGAATCCAAGGTGGTTTAAAACTCACTGAAGTGGCACTTAAGAGCTTTGGTGAACATGGAGAAACTGTAGCAGTGTCTGAAGGACACTAAGTTTGGGAATTTGTGTTCCAACTGAGTTCTGGAATACAATGTTAAGCATTGCAAATTAGTATCTTGTCAGTAATTGAAAAAGACACGCTTGAGAACACAAATCGGATGTTTGAGGCTGAGTCTGTGCCTCAGAATTCATGAATGGGAATAAAAGATCCAGACTTTACCTTTCAACACACTCATAGGCTCAGTCATCAGGCAGCTGCAGGTAAATGTCTGACTTTTGAGGCACTTCCTCGTTTAGAAATATCAATGAATTCATATTCATGAAGAACAAAATAAGAGAGTGACAAGTGAGAAAAAGAAGATGCATCCCCTCAGCATTTTTCCTTTTTATTGAGAAGGCCATTCACTCAGGAACACAAGGCTATTCAAGGCAGCTCCTCACTTTGCAATTAGCTTGCATTCAAGTGAATGGCATTGTAAATGTCACACAAGAAAAAAAATATCCCTGTTTAGCCTGCTGGAAATAGATCACACATAAAAATCACGTGGTTTTTCCTGTAGAATGAAAATATACCTGTATCTTTCAGGACATGTATGTTTGAGACCCAGAAGCATTAGTAAAACTTCTTTTGCATAGTGTTGGGAAGAGTTAGAGTGAGACCCAGCTGCAGATGGGTTGCTGGCTCCTAGCTCCATCTACTGAGTCAAACTGAAATAATAGAAACAAGGAACTTTCCTAATTATTTTTTTTTTTAAAAAAAGCCTCCCAACTGCCCCCCTCACACAGACCAGGAACCAGCAATATGCAGCACGAGCCTGTAAGGAGCACAGCACACAGTAAACAAGGCAGGCCAGGTTCTGTTTGAAAACCAGAGGCTCCACAAGACCCTGGGGGTTAGGGAATTTTAGACCATTCACAGCTTGCAGACAGTTTTTCTAGTTCTGATTTGAACTCTGCAAAGAAATGTTCTTCCTCTCGACGTGCCTTGTTGAGATTATCAAAGGCATTTCTAACATTGCCTTCACTGAATCCAAGGTCTCACCAAGTTCTTTACACTGAGATCCTCCCTCCCTTCCTTGTCCAGAGATAAACTAAGCCTGGGAGAATAAATATTGTCAATATTGCACACTTTATATAAAGGCAGAAAAAACAGGCTGAGCCTCGTTGTTTTGCATTTCAGCAGAAGGCTGCTTGCACTGGGACCTCCCAGGCTGCTCCAAGAGAAGCAATTTCAAGGACTAATTTCAGAACTAATCAATTGTTTACTCAAAAAAGTGGTTACTATAGGAATTATCATTATGGACTGGCAGCACTCAGGCGAAACACAAAGTGTGAGCAACATTTAACCTCCCGTGCAGCCCACAGCTGATGCTGCCTTAAATGTCAGTTAAAAAAAATAACCCCCAAAGAGCAAAACATTACTTTGACACATAAACTTTGATATTCGAATACAGGTGAGGTGGCTTTGGCTTGAGAGGTCTCATTTACACTTTTGGATTACAGAACCATTATGCATAAAACACACCACAAAATTCACTTTATCTTACGATTTGTGTTGTCTTTATTTTATTTTTACCTTTGACAGCACTGGAAGAGAATGAGAAGGAACCCAGAATCTCACCCAGATGCCCTTTGCCTCAATTTGACAGGGTGTTTTTCAATGTTATACTCACAAAGGACAAACATTTTGAAAGCTTACGAAGCAAATTAGGAACCTGAAGCACACTTTGAAAAGTGATTTGTGCACATTAAAAATCTGAGTCTCTCAGAGCACGAAAGCATTTTAGGATTGGAAATGCTTAATCCATTTCTTAACTAAGACTCCCACAGTACTAACTACATTACAGAGCAAATGTTTTATTTTTTAATGGAGTGCTTGCAGAGTTCTCCAGCGAATCCACTGTTAAAAGTGCTGCTTTCTGGGCTTGTTTTCCCTTCCCAATTCTCCCCGTGAGGAACTGGTCAAACCTGGGCAACCACCAGAATAAGTACTAGCAGATTTTGAGATGGAACACAGATGATTTTCGAGACGCTCAGGGCTCAGGACACCTGGTGCAGGACACACGTGTATTTCCAACTGGCACTGGTGATGGATAAGGGCAGCAAAGGGCAGAATCACCTGTTTTACCACACCTAGATCAGGCAGAGGCTGATCCCCAGAGGGGTTTCGGACTGGGAATGTCTTGAGTGTTCACAGGAGTGTAAATTTACCTTCTGCAGGAACTCCAAGCACTTCTCCCAGGCCAGAGCTGCTCTTCTTGAACTCTGAATCTGTCTGGATTGTCTTTGCTTTATTCACAAGGACACACCACTTGAGACGCTCACTGGAACCTTGCTGTAACAGAGAAACAGAGATAGTGAAAGAATGTAATTTAAAGCAAATGCCAAGGCTGCATGAAGTCAGCTTTTGGTCATTCTTTTCCACATGTAATTTACAGGTATTAGAACTGGCTGTTCTAGACAAACCTTAAAATGTACAGCACAGAAAACAGAACTTTTCTGAAGTACAGACATTTGTGGGCTTTTCCTTCTTTCTCCCTTTGCCTTGGACAGCATTGCATAACTGCTGATCAACTTCAGTTTTACTATTTCTGCTTAAAACAATTCATGATGGTCTAATTTTGGTCTGTCTCGCCTCCCATTTCAGATGGGCCTTCCTTCTTTTTTTTGAGACGACGCTCTGCACCAAGGAGGTCCAGTGAGCCATGTGTGTTGACACAATACAATTTGGGCTTCCCAATTCCCAGAATGGCAGGAATAAAGACATTCCAGCACATGCTGCAAAGCACTTTGTGCCAAAGGTAACCAATGCATTCTCTCATTCTATCACCAGTGAGAACAGCAGGATTTGGGTCTTGCCTTAATTTATTGCCTATTTGGAGAATCACCTTGGTAGCCTTGGGGCAGATGTAGCAGCCCCGAGTTGGGGTTAAAAATTCAAGAAACATCTCACAAACTTTTTTCAGTCCCTATACTGAATGCAACCAAACTCCCTCTCCCTGCTTCCTGACTGTGATGGGGACACTGCTTCCAGTGGATAGTCACGCCACAGCAGAGGATTTCCATGTGCTGGTTCTTCTGCAGACCTCTTTTAAGGAGTCCTGCAAACAGAAGGCAGCTCCTGAAGCATTCACTGCATCCAGAGCTCAGGTTTCCCCACTAATCCTACAGTGTGTGTTCAGTGGAGTGATCGATAACCAGGCAGGAATTGAATAATTACTGAAGTAGAAGTCACAGATCAAAGGGATAATTACTTTTCTCAAGATTTAGGAATAAATTCTTCCCTGTGAGGGTGGGCAGGCCCTGGCACAGGTTTCCCAGAGCAGCTGTGGCTGCCCCATCCCTGGAAGTGCCCAAGGCCAGGCTGGAGCAGCCTGAGACAGTGGGAGGTGTCCCTGCCTAGGGCAGGGGGTGGGACTGGGTGATCCTGAAGATCCCTTTCCACTCAAACCTTCCATGATTTCCTGCAGCTTTATGCTACCAGCAACCCCAAATGTCCAAAGTTAGCCAACCTCTCAGACTCACCAAAGGAAGGCACTATGTTTGCTGGGCATTATTTCCCTAACTAGGGCCTGTCCTGACTTCCCAGTGCTCTGCAGCCATTCCCTGAGAGCCCCATGGACAGGAGATGCAGCTGGTGCCCACGAGAAGGTTTCAGCTTGGATTTCCAGAACATTGAAGTGCTGGAGAAGTCTCACACCTTCCCAAGGTATTCAAACCATCCCAAGACTGGGAGCTGACTTGCATTAGCAGCCAAATCCTTTTAAGCCCCGTGGATTGAACACTGAGCTTCTCTAAAGAACCCAAGTGCTTGGGAAAGACTTCCAAGACCACAGAGCCCAGCTTCTGACCTATCCCCACCTTGCCAACCAGCCCAGAGCCCTGACAGCCACATCCCACTGGTCCTTGGACATCTCCAGGGATGGGAACTCCACCACCTCACTTGGCAGTTCCAATATTTGGAACTGAGGCCGTTCCCTCTCCTCCTGGCCCTTGTTCCCTGGGAGCAGAGCCTGACCCCCCCCCGGCTCCCCCCTCCTGGCAGGGATTGCAGAGAATTCCAGGGGCCCCCTGAGCCTCCTTTGCTCCAGGCTGAGCCCCCCCAGCTCCCTCCTTATGACTGATCCTGCAGACCCTTCCTCAAGCCCTGTCCCTCCTCTGGACACACTCCAGCACAGAAGGAGGACAGCAGGGATAAACTGCCCTAAAAGAGGAGGAAAAGGACCTCTTGGATTAAAGGGTGAGACTCAGGTCACAACACAGCACAAATCTCAGTGGGAAGGGCTGGGGTTACCTGTGCTCACTCAGGGCTCTCTCTTCTACCTCTTGTGATGGCAAAATAAGATAATATTTATTGATATTTATACAAAACACAAATGCCAAGTAACACAGATAACATCTTACACATTCCGTGACACCAAGTGCTTAGTTTGTGCTTGGAACTTGAGAGAAGGTGGTAAAAAACAATGTATTGACATTATTTTTAATGGCAAAAGTAAATTAAAAAATTAACAGTCAACTAAAAAAATAATGACAATATCTCCTCATTTCTGTAAAATGGAACTGGAACAGTTATCCTGGAATGTGAAAACAACTTTTATTCCCAATAGGTCTGAAAAATAAAAAGGAAAAAAGCCCGTTTCTCCAAAGAGCGACTTAACACCTTGAACTTGTATTTATACTTCACATATTTCATTTTTGTCACTGCAGGGCTGGAACTGCCCCACTGGAGGCAACAGCACCGACATCCCGAGCCCATTTTAGGGATGGGAAGCCTGGGGCCCGAGGGAGGACACGGGCAAGGAGTGTCATTAAGGGACACGGTCGAGTCGACATGGCAATCTGGAGGTTTCCATCATTTCTGGGCGGGTATTTTAATAAAATCGTTTTACAGCAGAGCTTTGGAGGCTACCCTTGAGTGCACAGCGCCTGCTGAGGACGAGGCGTGTGGAAACCTCCCCTCACGGGATGTCCCTGTTAGCCGCCCCCTCCCTCCCTCACACGGCCATCCCTCCATCCATCCATCCATCCCTCCATCCATCCATCCCTCCATCCCTCCATCCATCCCTCCCTCCCTCCATCCATCCCTCCCTCCCTCCATCCATCCATCCATCCATCCATCCATCCATCCATCCATCCATCCATCCCTCCCTCCATCCATCCCTCCATCCCTCCATCCATCCATCCATCCATCCATCCATCCATCCATCCATCCATCCCTCCATCCATCCCTCCATCCATCCATCCCTCCATCCCTCCATCCATCCATCCCTCCATCCATCCATCCATCCAATTCCTTTTCCCGCCGCCTTCTGGCGACGCCCCGAGACCCCCTTTCCCAAAGAGAGGGGTTCGGAGGTTACCTTCTGGCGCACACTGCCAGCTTCCCGCTGGAATT
>VXBA01001097.1:161873-175018 GCA_013399895.1 Serilophus lunatus | reverse complement strand
CGGCCCTGCCCGGCCCGGGTCTCAGCCCGCGCTCCCCGCGGGGCTCCCCCGGCACCGGGGGCTCCTGGCGTGGCTTTACCCCGGGAGCCGCAGCAGGTGCCCCGGGAGGGAGGGAGGGCTGGGCGGTGGGCATGCCGCTGGCACGGCCGGGAAGGGGTGGGCGCTGCCGGCCGTGGGAATAGGTGGGTTGGGAGGGAGTGGGAAGGCGCTGCCCCGGTGCCCGGCGGTGTCCCGCTGCCGTCCGGCGCCTCTTCCAAACCTGGTTCCGTGGAGCGCCGAGACAAGCCCCGGGAAGCGTTAGTTGCTCGGTTTTGTCTAATGTCGGGCTCCTCAGGTAGGTATGTACCTGTGGAAGAGGCCGGGCAAGGCTGGCAGCCCCTTGCTTGCTTACTCAGGGAGTCACACGCGGTTCCTTTGCCGGGTGGTTTTAATTCTGTCACCTCCTCAGCTGAACGTTCGCTTCCGCTTTTTGTCCTTTTTTTTGTTTGTTCTTTGGAGTGCTGTCTTCCAAAAAAAGCCCACTTGAGGTCTGTTGGGCCTTCTCCGAACTGGCTTTGGGGCACCGTGTCTCCCTGTCTGAGAGAGGGAGCAGGAAGAGGGTGATAGCTCCGAGGAAGGGCTGGGCCCGCAGGGGGGCTGGTTTCTCCCCACTCTGAGTTTCACCCCTGCTCAGGGAGCATTCTGCCCACGTGCCCCGAGGGGAATCACACGGCCTCACACCCGGCCTCTTGTTCCTCTGGGGCTCACCTCCAGCAGAGCAGAGGGGGTGTCCTTGTGTAGGCAGAGCTTTCGGGGTGCCAGGCTGGCAGGGTAACTGAGCTGTGCTGTGCCCTGGGCCCTGCAGGTGGGGGGACAGCTCTCCCTCGAGTGTGGCCGTGCCCTGGGTGAGTTCTGCGTGTGCTGGAAACCTTCAGCGGGGCTTGTGGGGGGTGGGACTGGCTGGCAGGTTTGTGTAGTGCTCCACAGGCCATCCCTCCCTGTGCTTCCCAGGTGGAATTCTGCGTGTGCATCCTGATGGGAAAGGGGGAGATGGAGGGATGCAGGTGGTTGTTGGGGGGATTCCTTAGGTGAGGGGAGCCTTGGTCTGCATGCTGTGCCTGACAGAGCCTTGGGCACCTATTGCACGTGCTTTGAGACCTGCGGAGACACAAACAAAGCCAACTATTAAATATCGTGAGGCAGAGCCCTTGGTTTGGGGTTGGTTTTTTGGCAGTATGACACGTGCTGTAGGTGCTGATAGGTGGGGAAGGCAGTTTGGGCCTCTGGAAGCTTCCCTGGTGGTTTCATCTTGTACCAAGTGAAGACTTTCCCAGGCTGGGTGGTCTGGAGTTGAACATTAAGCAGGGCCACACAGGGGAGTGAACCCTGCTGTGTGCCACCAGCTTCATTCATGGGCACTGTTTTTCTTGATCATCCTGCAGGTTGCTCGCAAAAATCTCTTCTAGTCTTTCTCTCACTGGCTTCAGGAGGAAGTGGTGCAGCTTGCAGGACATGCACAGCTGAAATGGGTTTTTAGGAATGGAGCAGAGCATCCAACTCCAGAGTTGTTCCCAGCAGCTCCTGGGGAGCAAATGTGTTTCCAGTGTTCTCAGCAAAAGGGAGGTTTCCTTGTCTGGAAGCAGCCTGATGGTTAGCTTTGGCTTTTAGAAGCTTAAAAAAAGAAGAAAAAACCCCATGGCAGAAACAAAGGGGGTTTTAATTGTTTGGAGGTTGAGTTTTTTGTTTAAATTTCAGATTTACTTGGGTTGTGCAGTTGGATTGTGGTCTTGTGACCACTGTCAGTCTGGGAGGCCCATGAAGTGGAGAGCAGTAGGAAACACAAGTTCCTGGCTTTGCTGTGAGTGGCAGGGAGTGTGGGAACCCTGCAGGAGCTGGTGCTCCCTCCCAGCCATCCCCTTCATTATCTCTGTAAACTTAAGACAGTTTGTCTTAGGCTATTTTTTGCCCTTCCCATGCTTAATACATTAAGACTTCTCTAATCTCTGAAGCAAAGTGCTTCTAGATTGCACTGCCAGCGAGGCAACAGCTGCTAAAAAGCAGGAGTGCAGCAGCAGCAGCCAGTGCAGGGAGCTGTGAGGGGACACCCTGCAGAGCCCCAGCCACAGGAACCCCAGGCTGCTGTGTGGCTGCACTCCTGCCATGGCATGGGGAGTGTTCCCAGCTCTGTCACATCTCCCCGTGGAAGCACAGGCACTGCAGGGAGCATTGCCATTCAACTCCTGCCAATGTCACACCAGCAGCTCCCTGAGCTCCTAGGACACTGGCCATGGCAACCCCCAAGTCTATTTTTTTTCCAAAATGCCTGCAAAACCCCAGGAGTTTAGGTGGTGTGGTCTGGTGCTGTCTGTAGATGACAAATTGGCTTTTCCCTGAATCCCAGCTGATAAAAAGCATGGCAGCTTTTCTCAGGACACAGGAGGAAGAATCTCAAGGTAGGAGGAAAATGACAGCAGGAGTTCCATGGCAGGGGAGGTCAGCTGGCAGGTTCCTTCCAAGTCTTCTTGTGTGTGCTGATTGTGTTCCACATTTGTCTTGAATAAATAGTGAAAAATATTAACAATTCCTCATAGAAGGTCCTACTTGAAAATCTGATGTCCAGAGTGCATTGGGGCTTGTCTTGTTTAACCCAGAGAGGTTCAGTTGTGTGATTAAAAACCATTCCCAAGCTTATTTCAAGGCTTTGGAGGTTTGTAATTGCTTTTCCCAATATCATGTCCATCTTAAGAGTTCCTGAGTTGAGTTTTCTTCCTGAGTCTCCTGGTGGTCCAAGGTATAGATCCTTCTTGGATTTCTGTCTTTTGTTTCTGTACTTCCATTTTTTTCTGATCCCAAATTCTCACATGGCATGCAAATTAGCTTTCCAGGACAGTGAAGTGTACCTGTAAGTGCTGTCCTGTGCCAAGGATGCTTTTTGGGATGTTCTGGCTGTTCTTAAACCAAGTCCTGATTTCACTTGGGGCTCTCTAAATCAACCTTGGGTTTTGTTTTCTCAGCTGCCATTGAATTAGCGACTGAACTGAGTAAGGTGAAGTAAGCAGAGCAACAAAAAAACACTGGTCCTCTAGAATTTCTTCAGGGAGAAGAAAATATTCTTTGTCTTCTGGGTTTTTAGATATAAGGTGTTAATGTGAAAAATTGGGCTCCCTGGTGTGGTTTCATCAGAGGCACACAGGTGTAATGCTTGAATTGAAAGAGGCTTTAAGAGCTTAAGTGTTCAAGTGAGCTGATTTAAAACACAGATTTTACAAACCTTTTTTGGTTTTTTTTTTTACCCCAACTGTCTTAATTAGAGCCCTGGAATGAGGCCTTTGGGTTCTGCAGGGCCAGTATGTCTGGCTTGAGCACTGTGGGATGCATTTGCTGTGCTGCCCTTGCTCTGTGTCCCTGTGCCCTCACTGGGGTGACTGGCTGTGCAGCTGGGGCACATCCCAAGGGGCAGCTCAGACTGCCACCTTGGTTATCTCCTCATTATTTTGATTTCCCCCGGTCTGTTCTGGCTGCTTTTTTGCCTGTACAGCTTTGTTTCCTCCCTTTGAGAGAGGAAACACTAGTGAAACCCCTTGGGGTAGTTGTCCAGGATCCCTGGAGTGTCCCAGTGAGTGCTACTGACCCCAGGAAGCATTAGCCAAAAGTGTTTATCATCCCTTCCGTACTCTTCCTAGACCAGGTTCCAAAAGTCAGTCTGCTTACACACACCACACAATTTTTCCAACAAATCATATGGATTGTTGTCTGCTCTCCTTAATTGAGGTAGTTACTGACTCTCTGGGTTGGAGGAAGAAGCCCCCTGCCCAGAGTGACAACTGCAGAAGGTGGAGTCCAGCACTGGTGGCACCATGTGAATTTGTTTACTTCCTTAGATATTCCTTCAGGAAATGTCCTTATAAACACCATTCCTGTGTGCAGGCTGGAGCCAAACACCCCATATTTTAAGCCAGTAATTCAGTTCTCTGAAGAGAATGGTTTCTCTGGGAGAGATGTAGCTGAGAATTTCCTCCTCTGTCAGGGCTGGAGGCAAACTGGATTGTGTGTGTTTGATTTTTTCCTTCTCTCTGTGGGGTGTTGTTTTTTTTAAACCAAAACTGTTGGTGCTTATTTAGCTGATTTGGCAATTGGATTTAGGAATTGAAAAGTCAGTGCTGCGCATCCAAGATCAGTGGGAAGCCTTTGTTTCTGGGGTTAAGGGGAACAAACCCTTTTAAATAAAAACTGCCCAAATTTGTTATTAGTGTTTTTGGGGCCGTTGGATCTGTTCAGAAAGAAAACTGTTGGTGGGGAAGGACTTAATGCTGCCCAATGGTCTGGGTGAGGTCATTTAGCCAGCACCTCTAGCTGGGGAAGAGCCTTCCTTGAGGTGAAGTTACTTTTGCCTTTGCTCCAGGTGATGTTCTTGTGGGAATTCCATCCAGTCCACAGGAATTCTGGAAAAAAGTAAAAATTTAAAAAAAGACCCCATTCTTGACCAATGAAGGGCAGCATGTCCTCTGTGCTTGCCCCAAGCATTGCTCTGTGTTGGTGGGTACTGGGGGAGATGATCCCAGTGTTCCAGGTGTTTCCCAGCCCCCAAAGTTGGGGTCTGTCCCAAGGGCTCAAGGGGAGGTGTTACCTCAGTGTTGTGTCACCTCGTTGTCACACCAGGTAGTAGTTGTACACCAGGCTACAAATCAGCCAGGGAGCCGAGCCTGTCTTTAATACCTCTGTGTCTGTGCTTGCAGTGTTTTCTTTGGGGCTGGATGTTGTCATTAAGGTGATTTTGTTGGCCTTGCCCAGAGCAGTTTTTTGGTGAATTCCCATTACTGGCGTTTGATGTACAGCTGTCTTTCCTCTGCTGTGCTTCAGCCTTAGGAGTATAATGGTGTATTCTAGGAAGTGAGCTGCAGTGAGCCTTGATTTGAGGTCTTCCTTGCCCCACCCCAGTGGATGGTGTGGTGTTAATCACCTGGGATGGATAGGGTGTCCAAATATGCAGCTGCTCACACGCTACAAAGGGGTTAGAATATTAAGAAATACCATGGAATATTTCTATTTGGAGTATCAGTTTGGGGTTTTGGCCTCCATTCTCCTCCAATTCATCTTGAAACAGTCAAAAAGTTAAGTGTCTAGATTTTTTTTAATTTTTTTTTAGCTTAAAATGGAAGGTGTCAAGTGATACGAGCTCTTGCTGCTGCTGAGGGAGCTGCCTCTTGGTTGGGCTCAGGTGATTCCCCTTGCCCCAGTGAGCAAGGAATGCTTGTTTCTGAGGCTGTGCATCCGTCCAGCTGTGCAAGAGCCTCCTGGGGAATACCTGAAAGCTCTCTCTAGGGCAGGGAGTGATTCAGAGATAAGAGGAGGAAGGTCGTTTTTATCTCCCGGCTTTACCTCCCAGTTCTTCCCACACACAAGAGCAGAACTTAACACTTTAAGGAGGAGCTCCCTGGTGCATCTGTGTCTGGCAGGTGACTCACATGTTTCCCTGTCCTGGAGCTTTTACCATTTCCAAACTCCAGGTATTCCTGGCCTTTTGTTCAGTCTTGTCCTGAAATGCTTTGCCAGCAGATTGTTCCTCTTGGTGCAGCTCCACAGGTGTGAGCTGTTCTCCTCCACAGCACAGGGAACAATGCTTTAATGAAGTTGGAAATGTGAAGTCATGATGTGACTTAGTGGGGTGGGGTTTTTCCCCCCCCCCTCAAGTGCTCAATGTTCAGCCCCCAGCGGGAGCACTAATCCCACTGAAGCTGGAGGAGTCAGGCTTGGAGGACGGGTAAAAAAATTAAAAAAAAAAGGCATTCTTTGCTCCTCCCAGCCCCTTGGGAAATGATCTCCTTGGCAAAAAAAAAAAGCCCTCATCAAGAGAAAAACCGTGTTTCCAGTTGATCAGTTCCTGGATCCAGTTTGTCAGGCACAAGAGGTTGTGCTGACACAGCGAAGAGCCAGGGCCAGGCAGGGAGGAGGGTGAGCACAGCCTCTCTGGGTGGGATAATTCACTCACATGCCTGTCAGAGAAACACTGGCGTTGTCTTGGAGGGCTCCACTGGGTAAGAATGGTGCAGATCACTGAGGATTTTTGTCTTCAGGGGCAAGCTAGTCCTCTTGACCCTTCTTCTGGACCTTCTATTTGGAGGTAGCTGGCACAGATAAATCACACAGAATTCTGGGTTTGGGGGTTGGTTTTTTTTGCATGTAGCTTAATAACTTAAGGCTTCTTGAGATAAAATCAGCACTTTTTGTCTCTGGTATTTGTTCAAGTTCTGAAGGCAGCATATGAAGAATAGAGAGAAAGAGAAGAATGAAGGAGGATTCTATTAAAATATTGCAGCATTTTGGTTCCTCACCATCACTTTTGCCTCGTTCAGTGCAGCGCAGCAGAGGAGTCACTTTGGGCACTGCCTGAAGGAGTCACAAAGCACAGTTGTGACCATAACCCTAACCCAGAAACCAGGCTGGTGTAAAGGGGAAGAGCTCTCTGAACAGGCTGCTCCATGGAGGAACATATGCCTTCTGCCCATCTCCCTCACCAGCAGGAGGGACAGTTGACATAACAGCACACTGGTGTTCTTGTGAAGCATCAGGAGCTCCTCAGGGATAAATAGCATGGCCAGCTTTCTGTGCTGGACTTTGGAAAAAGGCTCTTCTGGAGCTTGCATGCAGGGCAAATGTCTACAGTTCTGTGTAAAATCACTCTGTTCATGAACTAGTGACACCCACTAGACACTCCCTGAGTGAGTTAGGGTTGAAGTACAGTTACTAGTAGAACTCCAAATGAACTTAATTTAAAATATACATTTTACATTGAAAAAAACCTACCCTAAATGTTTTCAGGAAAGGCCAGTGTCTTCAGTGTTGGCTTTCATTGTGATCCAGTATTGGCTATTAGAGATTATGCAGCCTTTCCAAACCACTGGAATACCTACTGATAGAAAGAACTGGAGTAATTGGTAACAAAAGTATCGTGCACCTAGTCTAGGACTTTTTTTCTTTTTGGTATTGACCAAATCCAAATTGATTGAAGCAGCCTATCTGAATGTAGAGCTGTTGAAACAACCATCTGGTTCACTGCCAGGAAAAGGAAGACAGGGACATCCTGATCCAGCAGATCTTGGGTTAGAGTTTGACATGGAGATAGTTGATCTAATGTTCACTTAATTGGCATTTATGCATAGAAGTAAATGATGGACAAGGCCACTTGAAGAGGAGGAGGAGACTTTGTTATAAAAAGAGGGGTTTTTTTCTGGTTGAAGGTTTCCTGACTCTTGGCAGGGAATGTTGTTGCACTTAAAGTAATCAAGAACTTGGACTCAAGTTTTCACGTGCTGATGTGGAGATCTCTTGGGTTGGTACCTGCCTGAGGATTTGAGAGGTGTTGAGTGTGAATGTTTTTGGACTTACTTGCTGCTTACTCAGCTCTTGTCACAAGTATTTCTCGTGTGGAATGAGAAAGGAATATCATTCCTTTATCAGGAATATTCCTTCTTCATTTGTTTGAAGAAGGATCTTTCCTGTCCCAAGTTGTCCTTCCTTAACGTATTCCCCATCCTCCTTGTGTTTGTCCCACAACCAGAGTTCTGTAGTGTGTTCAAAGTCCTTGGAAGCAAGGCTTCGAGCACGGTGTTACCCAGTGAAAACATGGATTACTTAAAGGAAGAGCTCTTCCCTTAGACAGAAGTTTATGCCAGCAATCTTAACACTTCTGCTGAGAAACCCTTGAAAAATGCTTATGTGATTTTGCCTCCCTTTCTTGCTTCTGTGTCAGGTACATTTGGATTTGCATTGGGCTTTTCCTCTGTGTGGCAACATTGTGGGGACTCCCTGAATAGGAGAGAAAAAGCACCAGACAAATGGGAATGTAATTTCACACAGTTGCTTTTTAATGATGTTCCAGCTCAGTTCATCTTTAGGGCAGCACTCTGGATGAGGGAAGATATTTTCTTTCTCCCTTTTCCCATGCCTAGGTTTTCCTGGCAGAGCTGAAATGCAGCAGAGTGGGGCTGATGTGCCACTGGCCAGGGCAGGAGGCTCCTGCCTTGTGTCTCTGGGTGCTGCTGGGCTGCAGAGCTCTGCTCAGGTGTCAGCTCCAATTCAGGCAGAGGGGAGGACTTAGTTTCAGGAATCATTTTGTGCTGTGCATCCAGGTTCTGCTTGCAGGTGGATGGTGTGAGAGGAAGAGGCTGCTGATAGAATTGAAGGTGATTAGCTTATGACTCTTGGCTGGAGAAAAAAAGTGCTACAAGCTGGATGCTTTTGGTTTGAGCTTTTATCATCTGTTGGTGAGTCCATAGATTTCCCTTAACCTCCTGGTGTGGTGGTGCTAACTCTAATTAATTCACTTGTGGAATCCATCTCCTCTTTTTACTGGCCTTTGCATGAGAAATGTTCTGTGGAATGGTAACACAGTTTGAATGCTGCCATTCCCAATTCCACAGCTATTCCTGGGAGCAGGTACCAGCTCTCTGGGAAGGGCTCTCTGGCCATGGAGTGCTCACCTTCCCTGGTCCCACCACAGCCTGGGAGATTGCGTGAGCTGCCAGTTCAGCTTTGCTACCAGAGATCTTCTGTTCGGGGTTTTCCTGAAGGGAATTGGCCAAGTGACTCCATCAGACAGACCACAACCCATCCCAGTCTCCCTTGAAGAGGCTTCAAACCTTTGTGGTGTTATCCAGGCTTCCAAATGGGCATAAAAAATTCGGGATGTGTTGTTCATCATGGCACTTGGAAAGACAGTTAAGTCAGACACCTTTCCAAGATCCTAGTTTCCCTGGAGCTGTGAAAAACCTACATCTCAAGGACACCGTAAAGGAGTAGAATTTCATCCTTTACAGCCCTAAAATGAGCAATACTAAGTGAACAGAAAACACTGGATGGCCTGGAATGCCTTGCTGCTGCCCTAGGCCAAGGGAAGAATAGGCTGGAGAGAAATGAAAGATCCATCTTGGCAGGAAAAGGCATTTTGGAGTGGGAAATCATCTTGGATGGTCAAAGAAGTTGTTACATGGTTGTTAGAGAAGAAAAATAAGAGTATCTGTTATCAGAGTTTCCCTGTCTGTGGGAGGCAACGGGGCTGCAGCAAGGGTGGTGTGATAGTGAGAATGGGCAGCAGGGATCATCTTGTGACTGGGAAACTCATGGGAAAGCTCCACTGCAGCTTTTGGCAGGGAAGTCTGCAGTGCTCTGAAGGAGACACAGAATTCCAGGGATGAGGGAATAAAAAGAAACCTGGATTAAAAAAAAAAAAGGGGGGTGAATTTTGATCAGGTTAAAGCCCATCTTCCCTGCAGGCCCCACCCCCATCATGACAATGAAAGGAAGAAAGTGGGTTTCTCTTACTTGAAATTCACCCAAGCCACCTGCCTGAGGGATGTTGGAAATTCAGTCAGGCTGACAACTGCAGAGCTGGGGCTGCTGCAAGAAGGGAAGAAAAAGGAACCAAAATACAGTGAGAAAATAGGAGAAGGAAATGAGGGTCGTGACTTTGGTTGGTGCCCGAGGTTTGGGTTTGGAAGGATCTTGAGGAAGGAGTTGGGTGAATGGAGAGAAAAGCTGAAACATGGGGTTTAAAGCTCCTATTTTCCTATTGCTGTAGAACTAAGGGACCTTACAAGTTGCACAAGCAGTGACTGATGCAAACTCACACAAAGCAGAGGTCATACTTCTGGGGTGTCACATGATTGGTCTGTTTAAGGGAAAAGATGAGACAAGAAGCAGCAGAGAAGAACATCTGTAGAGTCTTAGTGGTGGTGCTGATAGAGTGGAGTGCTGGGGATGTAGTCCCTGATGAAGGCTGATAAATCCTGGAGCACTGAGTACCCTCAGGGGTGTCTCTGGGGGGAAACATTCAGTTCTGACTGAATTGCAGAGGGTTTTGAAAAGCTGTTTTTATTCTGGGAGCAGATAGGAAGAACTGGGCTTAGTCCAGCAGAATGAACATGGGTGGGAGTGTCATCCCTCAGAAAAGGGAGGAATTGGGCCCCAGCACAAGTTTGAGCTGGATGTTCTTTGCACCATCAAGTGTTTTTTCTTGCATATCAACAGCTGCTTGTGTATCTCACCATGGTTTTTTGTTGGACATTTGAACGTTTTTTATGGTGGAATTTTCTCCTTTGGGGATTCATAATGTCAGGGGCATTTTTAATCCATGTGAAATGTCAAGTGCATCCTGTTGGTTTTTTTTTTTATTTTGATGAGTACCTGGGTTCCCAAGGAATTCCATGTGGCAGTGGTGGGGTGGGGGTTTTGCCTCTTGGCACTCTACACTTAGCAGGCCATCTGGAAGATCACAAAATTTGGGCTGCAGACCCACCCTGCTTTTTGGGCTTGACTATCTCAGGAACTTTGGGATCCTCTCTGGGCTGCTTGCCTACTGCTGGAAAGGGGAATACTTGGGAAAGCCATGCTAGAGGGGGTAACTGAGGGATAGGTTGTCCTGTATCAAGGGGCTGGGTTTGACTCTTCTTTTTTGCTTCTCAAAATGATTTGGCTTTTTAGTAATTGATGCACCTCATGATTTTGCTGAACAAGGTGTTAACAGCCACGTGGGGCCAGGCTTAAACATCCCAACCTTGCCCCTGTGCTCTGTGGCTCTGAAAACACACACAAAAAAGTGTGTTTCTGTGCTTTGGGACAGTTGGTGACCAGTACTGCTCGATCAGCTGTACAGAGACAACAATGTGCTTTTGTGATATAAGAGGGGGAATTGTCTGATCAATTGTTCAATGCTCACATTTCTGGGTGCCAGAATCTGTCTCTGATCAATGGTTGAAATGCTTGTGCTTCAGGGAGACGTGACAGGATCCGTGGTGGCCTCTGTGGTGCTGCAAGATGGGGTGAAGAACCCTCCCCAAAGCTGCCCACCAGCTCCTCCTCCCCTCTTTTTGAGGCTGAGGTTGTCTCCTCGAGCTGCACTTCAGATGTCGTCTCTCCCACCTTCTGTGTGGGGAGCAGGAGGTGGGGAGGGAGTTTTAGGCTCACAGGGACATGATGGATGGGTTGAGGTACCTCTTGGGCAGGAGAAGAGGCTGGTTTTCAGTCGTGGATGGTAATAGATGGGGGCACAGACTGGATCATGCCCTTCAGAGTGAAGCTAAAAAAAGATCATTGGCTTTCGAGTTCAAGCTGAGATGTTTCAAAGAGATAATGTGTTTTATCTTTTCTAATCAGGCACTTCAAGTGATTCTTAGAGCTGGGCTTGAAAGTGAGGAAGAAAAGGGTTTGTGTTTACCTGTGCAAACTTCAAGATGTATTTCCTGACCTGTGTGTAAAGCCCAAAATCACACAGTAGAAAGAGAAAAGAATTTTATCACAGACATGGAATACTTCTTTTTGTTTGGTTTTTTTTTTCCCCTAGAAAGTTCTTTTTTATTTTATATATTTCTTTATTTTTCAGGAACAGAACAGAAGCCTAAGTGAAAGCCTTTACACTTTGCACCACTCTGAGATCTTCAGTAAAACATAAAGAGCTTGGGACGGGCTTTTGGAATTTGGTATTCCATACTCCAAGTGTTTTTGAAGTACAAGGGGAAGCAGGAGGTGTCGCTTGGCACAGAAATGCTCTTTTACAAGCCAGGACCAGAGAGCTGAGGCTGAAGGAGGGACAGGAGAGGGGAGGAGGTGAGGGAGCAACAGAGGCACAGAGGGGGCTGGGGTTTGGAGTGTGGGATTTGGAGTGTTTCGTTTGCTGCCCTCAGACAAATGTCGAGGATGATTTTGCTCTCAGTGCCAGGAAGGTTCCTGGCTGCCCTCATGGCTCACAAATGGAACCCGGGCCCTCCTGTGTGTCCTGGTGTGAGAGAAGCCCCCCCCCTCCTCCTCCTCCTCCTCCAAGTGTTGTGGAGCTGGAGGAGACTCTGCCATGGGTTTGCCCTGAGTGGAGCAGGCAGCTGCTTTTGTTCCTGTGTTTTGCTTTCTCCCCTTGTGGAAGTGTTTGCAGTGGTGTGAGGTGTCTGCCCCTCAGCCCCAGCGGTGTGTTCTCTGCTGCTTTGTGGTGTGACAGAAGGTATCTGCTAATTCTTTCTGAAGGCTGAATAACCAGTCTTTGGAGACGTGAGTGTTCTGTGGGAGGTGGTGGCTGGTTTTTCTCTTTTTCTTTTTTTATATTTATACATATATATATATACACAGAGAAATCCTTCAAGCTGGCAGGGTGGTGGTTTTTTTGTCTCTGTGCTTGGGCTGCCATTGCTGTGTGATTGCTGGGTTGCAGCTGCAAGGGGCTGCTGGGGGTGTTAGAAAACGCTGCCTTAAAAGCAAAGGACTCCAAAGGAAAAGATGGAATATTGTCCTGTGGTTCTCCCTGGAACTGTAGGTCCAGTGACACGGTCTGAAATCCGGGGTGGGAAAACAGCCTGAGCAGGTGTGGGATTTGTGTGGAGTGAGGGAGGTTGGGACAGGCCAGTAGGATGTAACTCCCAATTTGGGGGATTAAACAGCATTTTGGGGTGGAAGAATATAGCTGTGCCTAAAATTGAGGCTGGGTAAGGAGAACTTCCCTTTGTGGCGATAGTAGCCAATGTGGCCAGGTAAAAATACTCTTGTGAGGGGAGCGATGGTTACAATTAGAGCATTTTTTGGAAGAAGGTGACGTGGACTATACAAAGCGATTACTGTGAGCGTTTCTTCAAGTCGAAATGCAAATTTAATTGCCGTGGCCATGAGCCCCCTTGGTGCTCTGCTAAAACAAGATCACGAGAGAGATTTTTGGGGGCGTCGACAATATTTATTGTGTTGCATGTTTTGAAGTGGAGAATGAATTACCTGGAGAGCTGCAGATAGGGTTGCTCGGTGGCTCTGACCCGCCGGGTGCAGGGTGGTTATCGCACCGTCACTTAGTGCCGACGGAACACAGAAAATAACATTTCATTTCATTTTTGCTGTTTGGGGCGAGGCAGAGCAATGCGTGCCCACCTCTGGTGGGTAGATGACTGTTGTGAAGAAGCTGCCCTGCGGAGGTGCGGTGGGTGCCCGGAATTCCTGCCCCTCTGGGAAGGGGAAAGCCCGGAGCAGCGCTGGGAGGTTGGTTGGAGCGGGGATGCGATGGGAACGCGGCTCCCAGCGCGGGGCACGCGCATCTGAGCTGCATCCCGGGGCCGCCCTTTGCGCGGCTCGGCGAGCGACGTGAGAACGAGTCTGCCCCGTTGGGGGGGTGGTTTTGGGGCTTTTTTGGGGGGGTGTTTTCA